>JAODAH020008854.1:0-92266 GCA_027574865.2 Coproporus ventriculus | reverse complement strand
TTATTGCGTTTGCTAATTTATTTCAAAATTGAAATGTTTGTGTATTGTTGCCAAAATTTGAAAAATAGAAAAATGGTTATTTTATCAAATTTTAATGACAGAAATGTGAAGCTAGTACACCAAGGAGCCTATTTCGACCACTCGTTGTTTTTAAATCCTTCAAATTATTGAGGAAATTTATTTCAAAATTTAAATGTTTGTATATTGTTGTCAAAATTTGAAGAATAGAAAAATGTTTATTTTATCGAATTATCCTCTACGTATATAATCCGGTACCCATAAAATGCCCCCGTCACACCATCAAATTAGTGACGTCACGGATGACGTTTCACTAACAGTTCGATCAAACTTTTTTAAAATAGAAGAGCTCCTAATTTCATCAAACAGTTTGACGGAATCTGCACAGCGATTTGTTAATTTTTATATAGTCCGAAAGTAATTCAGAACTCTACATTATCAACAATCATAATTTGTACGAATTTAAATTAATCAGAAGCATTCTGGGTCTTTTATCATAATAATCCCTTAACTTGGTTAATGTAAATAATAACGAGTTTGTCGATCTATATTATCTGCAAATATAATTAATGTGACGGGGGGGACTTTAACACAGAGAAAAAATATAAACGCCAATGACGTGCAAAATGCGCGGGACGCCAATGAATCGGCCCTCTTGTGGCTCCTGGGATGAACTAATAGCATGGACATAAACCACCATGGACGCAAACCCACATACCTTTATAATTATGTTAAATAAAACACAATTATTTGAATTTTGTTTATTTCATATTATTAAATATGCCAGAAATCATTTCTCAAAATTTCATCTGGCCCAAAATAATTTTTCTTTATGTATTTTAGTTTTGATACACGAGCGTTATCATAAATAATTGCTCCAGCCGACGGTCTTTGTTATACTATAAATCCAGATGATCATTATTTTCATATTTCTAAATGTATCAGAAGTCTATTCGCAAAATTTCGTTCGGTCAAAAATAATTGTAGTTAATTTATTTTTATTACAAGTTCTTAAAAATACCTGTAGAATTATTCCCTTATAATAGTTTCTTTGTTTGCTCTTTAAATTTTGGACATTTTATCTTCTAGTTATTTTAGAAAAAAAAAACTATATACTTCAAACGGCTAATTTAAATGTTTTCAGACACCTTAAATCTTCTGTTTCTTTCGTCACATCCTAAAAGTTAAAACCTTATTCTGCTCCTTTAACAATCAAAGTATTATTCATAAGGAATTCGTGCTTGAAGTGGTTAAGCTGTCAATTAACATTACTCTCGTGATGATTAGAAAACAAGTTTATAGCGTGCGGTTGAGTTTATATTTGGATGCTGCACCACAATAAAACTCCTTGTTGTAATGCTTCTTTCATAAATTTTTAATCCAAATGAAAATTTTATTTGTTCACAATTTCCGACTCTTGTCAATTGAATTAATTTTAACATAATCTTATCACACAATTTATTTCATATAAATTTCATGAATTGAAAGTATATTTTTGTTGTAAAACTTGTAATTTACGGTAATTCCAATTTTCAGAGTTAATCTGGCTAATAATATTGGAAATTGTATTTCCTTCATATTAGTACAATGGCACTCCTTCATTCCTTTCTTTGTATAATTATCAATAGAATTTGTAATATCTATAGTTTAATCAATATAGAATCCAGATTATTACTAGTCAGGAAAGAAGGTTTTGATTATTTTGTAACCAATTACAAACTGGTAGCTTCAAAATATGCAATTATTTCAAAAACATCCGAAACTAGTTATAAAGAGAATTAATGAAATACTTCTATAAACGTTTCCATATTACGAAAAGTACTTGCAATTAAATTCTTTGAATTAATTTTTTTTAAACAGATAAAGTTATATACAAATGAAGCTTTTTAAGCTGAGAGCTCCATTAACTATGTTTTTATACAATCTCTTCAGTATGTTTTTTTTTACAAAAAATGTTATGTGTTTTAATGAGAATTGTTAGCTTTGTAAAGTTGTAGAGCGCTCCACAATAAAATTTATTGAAAGTTCTACTTCATAATTTATGCTGTCAAAATGTTTAAAACTTTAACATGCAATAACTGGCGCAATATTGTAGTTGGGAAGTTTTACTATAAACTAGTAATCCAAAATGAATGAAACCGGAGGCCAAAACAAATAATTAAAGCTGTGAATCTTAACCATAAAGTATATTAAACTCAATTTTGATAGTCCAAAGGATAATTGTGTACGATTTTTATTTCCTAATTAAATATTTAAGAAAATTCTATGTGATTCCTTTAAAGGTAAAATTACTACTTTTTCATCCATCTCTCACCTTTTGCGACAAAGTCAATCGATAAAATAAAGAATTAATTCTTACTTTACTCGTAACCCTAACCTATTTCATTTTTATGCCGTGTTACAGCTAATTCATTATTCATTCTATTGCCATTGCAAACATTTTCGCTTTTTCACAGCAAAAAAAAAAACGATAACGTAAATAATTAATTTGCATAGCAATACTATTGACAAATTACAAATATATCACCACAAATACTATCAAAACATTCAATTGAAACGGAAACATTGTTTTTAAAATTTTTAATTTTATTTATATTTTACAATTGATTTGTAAATGCTGATTAATAAAATTTATTTTGAAAACTGTGCATATATTTTTATGTGAATTCCAAATATTCATTCGTCCTTTAAATCGATGGAACATTTTATTTATAATATGATATGTTTACATTACTCTTGTTATTTCTGTGATTTATGCATGCATTGCTCAAGTGAAATGTAATGTTGTATTTACATTATCCGAGCTAGAGTTTATTCGACTTTTAAGTTTTCTGACTTTTTTAAATTCTTACAATAAACCAATCAGAATTGCTTTTTATTCATTTTCATTCTGAATAATAATAAAATGATAGGTTAGGAAAATTACGCCAACAAAACTGCTTTTTAAAAAAAAAGGAAAATAACTAAAGTTAAAAGCAGTCATATATAACTAAGTAATTTAGGTTGCAATTTCCTCTACTCTGCTGAATTATGTATGTAAAGAAATTACCGATATGTATTTTATATGTTTGAATAAATTTTTTTTAGATATGAATGGAAAACATTTTAAATAATTAAAACTAGAATATTTATAAATCGAATGCAATGTGACCTCATGCGATATTATCTTAAGCGTGACTATATGAAATATAATAATCACGTGATAATTAGAAGATAAGGAAAGTCTATAATATTATGGCATTATAACACGTATTAATTATACGCATTGAAGAATTCATTTGCAATTTTAATAGATTCCTAGACTATCCAAATTACAACTAAATAATATTGCTGGCTGTTTGTTTTAAAATTGGTGTCCCTTAAATGGCTGGGTAAGAAGCAAAAGAAGTAATATACCGGTCGTAATGCTCCAGATAATAAATTTACTCGGCAGTTAAGAAATTGTAACAAGCTCCGGGGTTAAGTTTCAAGATAAAACATTACCTTAAAACTTAACATTTTTAAACAAAACTTGAAGTAAATTGTGAAGTTTTTAGTTATAAACTGAGTCATTATAAGGTTAATCAATAAATATGTTGATTCTGTATAATTAAGACATTTAACCATAAAATTTACATAATAAATATTATTTATATTCCATTAATTCCAAAAATTATTTTGTATTTTAATTTTTCACAGTAAAGGAAAAGAGCCTGATGAAAACACTGGGTGCCCATACAATATTGTAGCAAAAACTAATAAAATGTGCAAATTCTTAAATAAGTGTATTATTTTAATTAATTTATTGTTATCGTAATTACTTTTAGAGTTTTACTTTATTACGTACCACAATCAACGGATACAAAAAATTGTTCTTTTTTTTTAAATGAAGTAAATTGAACTAGTCCTTCATTGTTACATTTGTATGCGTCGATTGCACTGCCAAGGTTTGTTCGCATTCCTTTCCTCAATCAATTTCTTAATTTACATACATTTTATATTTTTGAGAAGTTGTTACCGCATTACTAATGAATATTATTTCATTTGTCAGTTTCTAAATCATAATTAAATTTAATATAAAATCGAATTGAAAATTTAATGTTTTCCCTTACATTATTAACCAGAACCTAGATAATAGATTGAACTTCCTTAATGGGAAACTACGTTCCTACCCCTTACTTTTACTTTTTAATAGCTGACCTTTTAGAGGAAATTGAATTGAAACGTATAGAGAATACAAATTAAATGGTAGTTAAATTAGCAAACGTTTCGGTAATGAGTAGCAATTGGATATTAGCAGTAAGCATTAATTAATTTAGTTGTGAGAATGAATAATCCTGTTTGAAATTGGAGGTGCATGGTAAAATCCTTGCAAATTTGATTAGATCGTTTGCTTTATATTTAATTGATTGATTGATTGATGTGGTGCGTGACAAATTAATGTTGGCCAACATAAACTTTCAAACAAAGAAGAAAGTAAGTAACATGGAAACTTCTGTTGATAAAAAATGTATACTCCCAATACGAAACTAAAGGAAAGAAAGAGATGGTATAAGGGGCTCGTTTCGTTTTCGTGGGCCCCCTTTTCTTCTTCACATACGACAATGCTTTACGGGACAATGAATTTAAACTGCTCGCAGTTAAAGAAATGTTAGACATGTGGGGTATATACAGACAACACTTTATACTTGTGTACCGAATGTTGACCTTAGGAAGTTTCAGCGGTGTAAAAGTTAATGGGAGGCGTTGAAAGCCGGTCAACATTTCAGTACATCTCAGTATTTTAACATTTCAAATATTTCCTTTTACAACCCAAAAAACTTTTTAATTACATTGTTTTATACACCTTAAATTAACTAAGATTTATAGAGAATTTTCACACGCTGGCTACTAAGTAACTAGACTCATAATTTCATTTACCCAATTGAAAATATTGACGAAATTTTGGATCCAATGTAATCCTAAGACAATTCAAAATAGCATTTACATGAAAAATGTATTATAAAAGCTTTAAAAGAAATGTAATTAACAAATCAGTAGGATTTAAAAAAAATCATTAAAACTATTAATTTATATCAACAGAATTCTTGAGCTGTTTGTGTATTTGTCTAAAATTGTGAAGTCTATCATTGAAATATAGATATACATATCAAAAATATAGGATGAAAATAAGGTAAAAAATAGATAAAATAGAAAATGGAAAAACAGATATTGGAGAAGCAAAAATTCAAATAATTCAAGAGAAAAATCTTTATATAGACAAATTTTATTAATATTTGTTTTTTTTATTTCTTCATTTTCTATTTCTACTCATGAAAATCTGTACCTTTTGTTTGTTGCGAGGTTCAAAAGCAAAGAAATGAAAACAAAATTATTTTTAAGATTAAGAGAAATTATTATTAGAATAAAAGATGTACATTAAAACACAAAGTAGAATAATTTACAAAAAGCGGTTCTAAAGATAAAATTATTATAATACAAAGTAGAGTAGAAGCGACATTATACAATAATTAAGTATTAAAACAATGTTCATATTTTATTAATTAAATGAAAAACTTGTGAATATATTAAAAAGAAATGATTATTGAAAATATAATTCTAGAGACGAGAACTTATTATTAAATATCATTTTTCCATATCCCTAGTGTAACAAGTAAAGAAAAACTAACAAATTGTAAAGTTGAATAACAGAGTAGAAGAAAATATTAATATAAGTAAAATACTAACATTTCTGACTTGAAATCCCATTGGAAGAATTCAAACGAGAAAACAGCATAGAAAACATCGCAACAATAAATTCAAATTTGTTCTTGAAAAATATCAGCACCATTGTCACTGTTTGTAAATTAACACTTTAAATGAAACACTTTGTGTGATACGATACGATAAACTGATCGAGTAGTCTCCATCTACTGTAATATAAAACATCATCGATTTTAAAATAATATTTTAATGGAAAATAAAACATTAAGATGAGGGAATGGCAATTTAAAATTACACTACTTAAAGTGTCATGGTACGTAACATATTCGATACATCACGAAATTCTGCAGAAACCTGCAAAAACCTGCACAAGGTATTATCATGAAAAATTAATAATTAAGTAGGAAATTAAACTAAACATGAATTCTTAAATGTTTGTATCACTTTTAAATAATTTGAATTAATGTTAAACTGAATTAATTGACCGCATTCTGTCATATTTTTGTTTGATCTTGTACACCAAACATGTTATACTCTGCGTCATTTTAATTGTATCCTTTTTTAATAAAAAGGAGTGGAAACTGCATTTGTGTGATACTGGTGAAGTGGGAAGTAGGAGTTAATGACCTTAGCTGTCGTTTGTCATTATAAAAATGTTAAGAGATAATTAAAACAATTAATAGAACACAACAATGCATTGCAAGTAACTACTACGTTAATGTTCTTAAAGAAAAGAATATTTTATTATTATTATTATTAATTATCCAATCGACTTAATAATTCTTTGAAGACTGAATAAATCGATTTTATTTAATATTTAATATCTAATGAAAGTACTACTTAAAAATAAGTATTTTGTGAGGAAAATAGAAAAGAAAATTCAAAAAGTCTTAATTATCTAGTAAAACCTATTGGTGCATAGAAAAAAGATTTAAATTTTGCTGCACGAAATCTTACTTTGTTATTATTTATAACTTGTTTAAAATTAGGAAGATAATAACATGCAAGTATTAAAAGTAAAAGTGTTCGTTGTATAAAAAGAAAATTATTTAATTATAATATCATGTAGCAATTTAATGAAGTAGACAAGGAAATAAAATTAAGAAATGTATACAAAATACAACAGAAGCCATGAAATTTATACAAGAATATAAATAATTGAAAAGAAAAAAATATAAATTTGTGATGTGGATATGAAACGGCCGAAAAAAATCTATACTTGTATAATACTTTGAGAAGTCAAATGAAACAAAGAATAATATAAAAAGCGTTGTTACGGGAAATAGTTAAATGAATATTTTTTAATAAAAATAATACCGTTTATATGTGCGTAGAGTTTATAGAATTCCCCAGAATGTTTCAAAAGAACTTTTTCAACTTTAACTTTGTACGAAAGTATAATTACACCTAATCAGCACTCTGTTATAGTAATCCCAATAGGCAAACTCACATTTGTTTACCTAAAAAAAATTCAATCCTACTGCTTTACACGTTTCAGAAAATTTTTTAATTCTGACGGCAAACAACTAGATAATTTATCTGAGATATAAAAATCCCTGCAGAAAATTGATTTTTAATTGGTAGGATACCATAAGATGGGCTTATTGACTTTCAAATTAAATAAAATTAGTTCAAACTGTGTGCGTGTCCCTTACAGACGAAAAAAATAAATAAAACTCGAAAAAGAAACTTTTAAATTGGATGCTGAAAATTTCAGCATCTCCGGTACACTTTCAATTTCACCACTTATACAAAAATCTTATTCGAATTTAAATTAATAATTAGATCCCGAGCATTTCCATGAGACATTATTAAATATTAATATTCTACATAGGTCAATCGGAATAATTTTAATAAATTATTTATGATATTTCGATGAAGATTGTATGTCAGCAATCCTGTGAAATTGAACAATTTTAACGTACGACCCCCATCCCATGGAAGTATTTCGATAAAGTTCATTCCGTTACCTCAATTACCGATTAGTAAGCTTAGACTCGTTTATCTTCCTTTTCGATTCGATTAGAATTTAATTTTTATTATATCCCTGATTACTCTTTGCAAATTGCTCTTAGTAATTTACATCATTTTTTGTCGAAATTCGTTTAACTAATTCTCGAATAAAATTAATTTAGTTTTAACCAACATCACAGAAAATATTAATAAACCCTTTTCAGGATAAAAAAAAGGAATAATTATTTTTTACTGTTGCATATTCATGGATTTAATTACAAGTTTGTAAAACGATAATTAATAACAAAATGTGAATTTTTGTATTCTGTTGTAAAATGTGATATTTTTAATATAATATAATTAATGCTTTTATTATTGAAATTTTATATATTTTTTAGCTATGATAACAGTAGAAGTAAAATGTGCAATTTCCTTTTTCATTTTTGAACATATATGAAAAATTAAAATAAATATAAACAAAACGGGTTAAAAAAATTATTAATCTACCCTCTCTATATTGTTTTGAATATAACCGAAAACTTATTTAAGAAATATTCTGGAAACATTAACATGGAATTTCATTTTAATAATTTAGGAGTAATACAAATCGATATGGTAATAAAAATTTCGTTCAACTCATGTTAAGTTATTTTGTGATCCATTTCGTGATAGTGCGTATGCAAAAATTGGTAATTACATATTAATATAGCATAATAAATAATGAAAAGAAAGTTGATTAGACAACATTATATATCGATTTAAAAATTACGTAGGAAATTTGTTGAACTAAGCGATTGGGAGACTTAAATGATAGTGCTGAAATGTGCGCTTAAAGAATTCATAAAGGGCCGAGTAAAGTTCTGAGTGTTTTATGATTTCTTGAAGTGATGGGATTTTTTCTTTTCATCCGTTTTTAGAGCGGCGTCCTTTGCAGAGATTTCATTGATTAATGTTTATTCTGCAGCATGGGTATTAGTATTATGTCGAATTTAGTAACCACTATAATTATATTAAGTTTGTAATTTCTATGTTAATATAGGAGTTTCGTCCAATAAAATATTTAAATACGAAACTCAATTATTTCCTGCGGTTGAAAACTTTGTTACGCATTGGAAGAGACTGTATAAAACATTAGTTATATAACCCAGTTAAATTGATAGAAAAATACAAAACCTTCCCACAAATCATTTATCAGAATGATGTATCGATGGAAATAATTAGGGTTTTGTATTTTTTATTATTTTTCAAAGGCAATTTGTTAGGCATTTTTATTTTATTGGGCATAGGGGTAGGTTAGGTGCTTAGAGTCTCATAAATGTGCTTTGCGTGGGGCTAACATTGTTCTAGTGAATTTAGGACAGTGAAATATGCTTCTAATGTTTCCTTTCTGTTGGGGCCAGTCTAGGCACGAAGATATATTTCATTTTATAGCACGAGATTGTCGATGAGTGAATACTTCATTGTAACGCCACCCTTTTGTCTTCGCTTCGATCTGATACCAACCCAACAGTATGGCTTTATTTACACTTCATTTGCTTCTATACCACTATTTCCCGCTAGTTATCGCAAACACATCTTTATTTGCTGTTTTTGTTCAATCCAATACCATATTCTCACTTAATTCTATTATTTGTGTATGAATTTCTGCTCGATTACCACCGAATATTATCTCCGCAGCACCATACTGCGACCCCAAATTTATTATTTCAAGTATATGCTAAACCACAGCTTATTTCGTCTGAAAAAAATTCTACACTAACCCGTGGAAATTGTTCTCATTTTTTATAACCCACTTTCACAAGGTTTATATTCAAATAAGAACCACATCACTATTTTTAATGCATTCCCCTACACAATCAACAACCCTGCTTTAAATTAAAAAACGCAATCAACGAGCTAACTGCCATGTATATCTCTAGGGTACTTGTACACACAACTTTTAATGGACCTTAAAAATAATAAAATTATATATCTTAAAGATAACCTTAATTAATTTTTTTTATTAAAAACGAATTGATCGGAAATGAATCCATTAAAGTTCCATTATAGGAATAATAGGTAAATATTAAATTATTTGACTAATTGTGAACAATTACTGGTAATGAACAATGGCTATTGTAATGACAACTAATGATAAATACGTTTAAATTTGATAGGAAAACTTGAAACTATATCCTAATTCCGAGTAATTCATACTCCTGTCAGTATTAAAATATCAAAGTTATTTAGTCACATTAAATAAATCCAATCAAATTAAGTTAACAATTTAATTTTCCAAAAATGATTTTTATTCTTCTTATAATTTTCTAATGAAATGAAGCAGTATAATTTTATTCCTTGCTTTCAAAACGCTATACTGTAAGGGGAATAAAATTTTTCAGAGACGCGATTTCTTATTCTGTGCATTGACAAATTGAGTTTGATAGGAAAATGAGGTCTTATGATAATTTCTAGGTGAAAATCTTGTAAAAATGCAAAAAGTATGATGAATGTGAATATGTTTTAATAAAATTACTTAAAATAAAATAAAAACACCGTAACAGATGTAACATAAAAGAAGTACATCGGTGTAAAAGAAAGAAATATGTGATGTGCAGATATTTAATCGTTGAAAGTTAAAAAACGATTTTACATTTAAAAGACACATAATTTTAGCAAACCCAATACATTGTTTATCATGATAAAAAGAAATCAACTTATTAAATTCAAAGATAATCAAATATTTGCCATATTCGGAACAGGTAGGATATCTTATAAACTTCAATAATTAATGGTTTCCTTCCAAATTAATTATAATTCATTTTTAATGAATTAATTCATTTTATATTAGCTTCTTATTTTATCAATTATATACAGCACAAAATTTGCGGAATATTACATTTTTATAATACCAAACTAACTTTATAAATTAAGATTTATATAGTAAAATTTGGTTCCAAATTAAGTAAGACTGGGAATTACCGAAACTATAATAATAAATATGGAAATTAGTGTAGTATTTGTATTTATTCTTCTTTTCCCGTATCAAACTAATTTTAGTAAATATATTTCTCCAGCATTAAACTGACCAACAAATTAGATTTGCAATTTTAAAGTCTGATGCATTTGAAATTTACAACAGACATATATTTATTGCTGTTATTTAAAAGACATATAAAGTTTAATATTGCACATTTATAGCCGCACGTTCTCTGCATACTTCAAAATTATTCAAAACCTCATTTACATACAGAAAAGTATTGCATTTTGTGAGGACATGAAAAACGATTTGCGGTATTGATTGAAAGTTAACCGTTAATACTAAAAGTATTTCATAAGGTTATTGACAAAAAAATGGATGGATAATTGTATGATTAATTGGAAACCCGTTCAAGTAAAATTAGTTTGTTGGAATCTTCCGCATTGGTAGCTGTTTGTGTTAACAGAAAACCATTCCAACCCCCAATTAAATTGTACTGTGGGGTGTAGGGATTAGACGTGAATATCCTTTTAAAATTTATAGAAGGTACTAGGTATATAATTATATATTGATAAAATTTATTTTTAATTCCATGGGGTTGATTAACCTTTTTTTTTTATTTATAACTAAAAGAGGCGGTTAACTAAGTATGATGTTTTTATTAGACTTAATTTCTAAAATTTCTCTTCTTTTTATCCCTAAATTGACATTTCTAGATTTATCGCCGACTCGAGTTTCCTTGACGTTAATCGCTCCCTATTTTAAACTTTCTTGTGAATAGGTCGAATTATAATTTATTATTTATAACTTGGCAATTATACGATTATGTTTCTACAATTAGGGTGAATATTACGCATTGGGTGACATGCATAATTACGGTTTTGCTGCCATCATAAATTTTCCACCCTAACTCAAGAATTACACCCTCTGAAAATTTCCATTAAAGAATCTTAAATTAGGTTAGGTATGAAAAATAAGAATTCTTTCTCGGATAAAGTTTGATATCTGTATAAATTTATAAAGTTCGCGTTATTTGATATTTTCACGAGTTGCAAAGTAAGGTCAGTTCCCACCATTCTTTGACCTCAAACTTTTCACACTTAAGGTACTAGTACTTTTTGTTTTAAACAAAAAATCTTTCATTTCTAAATATAAGTGAGAAAATTTTTTCATGGTATGTATTAATAATATTTAAAAAGAACGAGAAGATTTTATAATAAAAAAATTTATCCCGAAGTTAAAGTATACATAAGAATAAGTAATAGTCCACATAAATATATTTTTCTTAATTCAGACAAACTAAATCGATTTCTATCCAATGACATTAGATCTGAAGATCTGGGTGGTCAATTCACAGGTCCAAAAGTTCTATCGAGTAGTTTTTAAAGTTTTTGTTTAGAAAATGTTCTAATTTTTATAACAGCTGAAGACAATTCCTTGATAACATCGTTAAATTAAATTTGTATGATGTATTCTGTTTTCAGATATTTTTTCCTGCAAAATTTTCAACAATTCACGTCTTTCATTTCTTTTGCTTTGATTACAATAGAATTGAAAATTGTTATTGCATGAATATGTAGGGGATGTGAATAAGAGGGAGTTGAAATTTAATATACATAATTTTGTGAAGTCGTGTTGGCGCGCCATAAGTTGCATAATTCCTTCTCAAAGCTTACCTAACCGAATAAACAGAGAAATTCTTTTACAGCCATCCGGCCTTTATCACTGGAAGCTTCAGTTAAGCGTTATAATTTACGTCACATCGGGTTCCAAATTTATTGGGAATTTAGAACAAATTTACCGCTTTAATTGTTTCGACGAAAAATGAAAAAGTTCTGTACACCTTCAACGTAACTATATGCAAATATTATGGGAACGATGAATATGTTAATAAATATATGTACCTATATGAAAATTAAATTTGAAATTTTAATTTATTTGGAACTTCTGCACTTGCATACAATGTTACACGCCTGTACCGCAATTAAACTGAATCATTTAGTGGTGGTCAGATTTAGAAAAGATGAAACAATTTATTATGCACAATGTAACATAAAAACGTTGCGTCCTGTCACCGGTGATTCATTTAAATAAAATGCATAATTCTGGAATTATTAAAGCTTTAATTAGTAGAGAAACAACAAATTGCCTCAATATTTTTAATTGCATACTTATGTTGGATTCTTTTTTAATTATCTAGAATTTTTAATTGACTTATGAAATATAATAAAGTAAAAATCATTAAATCTAAGCTATTATGTTGATATCTTGTTTATGATATTCTGTGATATTTTCTTTAACATCTCAATAAAATATTTAAAGAACCACTAATTAGAAAATAATTTCTTTAAAATCATAATTTGTTTATTTGCTATAAAAAATGTATAATATTTTATATAATGCAAATAAAATTCAATTTTTTTTATAAAATTATGTTAATAAATTGTGGGAGTAATTAGAACAGTAAAACAGATCAATATTAGTTTAGTATGGTTTGCGTTTTATGTTGATGTTTGTTAAACAAAATTTTGCTTATTACTCTAGATTTTAATTATGATTTAATTATTTATTGTTTATAAAAAGATTATTTTAAACTCCTCAATATATATTTTTATTTTCCAAAACTTGAAAGCGAATAAAAAGTAAGTATTCAAGAATTTTTCGAGCCGTGAAAGTGAGAAATTAAAAAAAATGGAAAATTAGAAGGTTTATTCCGGAAAATGAGCAGATTAGATTTAGATATAGAGGAAATTAGTGAAGTTACATGCTAGGGGGTTAAAGATCTTTCAGTAAGGAAATTTCTAGGTATTATGCCAAGGTTTATAAACAGCTGCACGGACTTGAATTTTGTTATAAAACACAATAGTTAACTTTTGGAATAGAAGTTAAGTAACTCATTGCATGATTGTAGGGTTAAGTTAGTTAACTTTTTCTTTTAATAAGTGTATAAATTGACAATAAAATATATTATATTATAGTTAATTTAAATTTAATAATTTGATTTAATTTAATACAATAATGTAATGAAAATAATGTTAATTATCCTGTTAAATTAATAACAAAAAGTTAGTTAACATTATAAAATAATTGTAGAAAATGATTTTTTCTGATTTTGTACATTGTTCGTTGTGTTGTACCCCACGGGCATAAGCCATAAATTACATTTAGTACTGAAATTCTTATCTGGCGGTACCCTCTAATAATCACACCTGTTCCTTTTCAATTTCATAATCCGATCTAAACATTTCCGAATTCCTGTACAATCCAAAAATCTCCAAACAGCCACCATACACTAAAATTTCCAACTAATAAAAATAAAATTTTTCTGAAATAGTCCGTAAAATAAGAAAATGAGTCCGTAAAATAACTCAAATTCGATTTTACGGACTCTTCTGTGTATAGTTAGTTGCATAACTGCGATGTATAAAAAAGAAATGTGGTTTGTCAGATTTTTTTGTTTAAATAAGGGGAGACAAGTGCACAATATTTATTCAATGTTCTAAATAAATTTTATGTTTTAAATTAATAATTTAACATTTTTTTAAAGAATATACGACTTTACGACTCTAACTGTATTGTTGGTTACATAACTCGAATTGAACCTAATTTCATGATTTTTAAATATCTTTAAAATTAATATTAAACTCTTTCCGAAAAAATATAATATATACCTCGGCACTAAAATGATTTTTTGTTACTCGCATGGTTATTCTCCTCGGCCTTCGCATCGGAGAATAAACTCCATACTCCATAAGAAATGCTATTTTAGTGGCATGGTATATAAAAATACTATTCTTTTAATTTTAAATTAAAGTATAATGTACACAAAGACATCAAATATCGAGTTAAACAAAGTGATCTAAATAAAATATAATAGTTTCTCATTATAGGGAAGTCATTAAAATACGACCAAATTCAAGTTATTAGAATGAAGTAATATTATATGGAAGGAAGTCATTTTACCCCTTATTATTTATTTAGGGCAATAAAATTTTGTGAATAATTACTTCATTAATACAAGAAAGTTTGATAATTATTCATTGAATATATTATGTTTTAACAAGGAGTTGGTTAAATATGAATTTCTCGTGCAAATTGTGCGAAATATTTTTACGAAAGAAGAAGTTCATCATTAATAATAATAGGTTATTCGTAGCATGGGAATGTAGTTTCAACGAATATCCCTTGGGTATATGTCTAATAGTTTGAGTGACAGTAAAATTGTATTACGTTTTACAGACACAATGTTGTGAAGCAATAAATTAAAAAAATGTACTGCTGTACAATGTATCTAAACGTACATGATGCCACATCACATAAAAATATAGAACATTTTTATTAAGAAATTATTGTTACGACAGAAATCAATCAAATAGACACTATAGGTGCTTTTGGGTTTGATTCGGTTTTATTGCGCTGTTATTGTAATAGTTGCATTGTGGAAAACATTTCATTAAAATACTCGAACTTATTAGGTACTTAAAGTTATATAAATAATAAATATATGGCATGTAATTTAGTTTGACATTGATTAAAACCTGGAAAATTTAATATAATAGAAACAAAATTTTAATATCATAAAAATGAAACTTTTAAACATTTAAATATTTGCTTGTACTGTACTGATTTGTGGATGAGCATAGAAATAATCTAAGAAAATATAATTGTTAGAATAAGATTTAAAAGAACCATATACAAATTATTACAAGAAATAATTAGAAGTAACAGATGTAAAAGAAAAATTGAAAAGTTTTTTGTTTATAAATATTTAATATTTATTTAAAAAAATAATCATTGTTTTGTGACCTATTAAAACAAGTGTCAATTATTCGTGTCAAAAGCATGCGTGTAAAATGCACATAGTTATTATATTTTAAATATAAGTTGATACTGATAGATAAAAGCAGGGAAATATTCATTTAAAAATGTGTTTTTATAGTAATAACTTTAATAAATGTAACATGTAGTTTTATGGAGAAACCATGTTCTTCTATCATATTTCATAGAGGGTTGTCTTACAGTAAAAGTGAACTCGGCTATAAAACATCGATAAAGAAATTTTTGGATAATTCTTCGGTGCTCGCAAAACAGTGGTAAAAGCATATTCATTACAGATCCGCATATAAAATACAGAAACATTTATTACAACCTTGATTATTCTATTTTCCATAATTACACTACTTCACTTTACGTAATATATTCACATGTTTATATTTAAAATATTATTATTGCTATAACATTACAAAAGCACTTATTATTTATGACTCCAATCAAACTTATGCCATAAAAAACAAACGAGTTTTTTACAACCCCTAAACAAATATTTGCAATTTGAAAAATATTCTTTAGAAACGAACACCCTCCTCTCACCGAAATTCAATCAAATTTTAGTCAACTCGAAATGTTGCTTTGCAAATGTTAGTTCAGAACTAATTAAGTGCTATTATTGTCATTGACAATAATCTATTTCCTGATTAACTTCTGAAATTATTTTGTAAAGTAATTACTACTACAATTTCAATTATTGTACGAGTATTGCTTCGATTAATATTTTTTTATTTTGCAAAATAGGATATGATTCAATACAAAAGTAATTATGTGTTTGTGTATCAAACGCTTCATTAATTTTACAGCGATCGACTAAAATCAGTTAAGAGTTGAATAATAAATTGGAATGTGCAAATTGATGGGGTCTAATCTAATCCGTAGTGTGTCGCTTAGTTAATAGTCGACCTATATTTAATTAATTAACTCAGTATTGATACTGTCACAGCTAATGACCAATTTAAATTGAACATTTTGGGTTGCACATGAATTATTTAATAACAGATTTCTAGACACAAATAAACCACAAATCGAATTCCATTTACAACATTACATACCAAACTCTTCAAAGAGAAATGTTATTGGTTTGGTTTAAACTATTGCAAGTTACTTCAATTCAAAATGTATCAAACAGACAGGTAAAGGTAAATAAAATTGATAAAGATTGGCAGTATGCACTAAAAAAAATATGTGAATATAAATCAAATGCATTCAAATGTATTTTTTCCTTACGATTTCATTTTACGTTTTTAAATTAAAAATATTTTAAACTAAATGCAGAATGGAAAAAAATAAATTACATGAGAAATTCAAGCAGATAAAAAATAAAAAAAGTAGAAAAAAATTACAAAACCTTTATATTACCATTTTTGCATTCACAAATCATTTTTTATTCTTTTATTATTCACATTCTACGGTATTAACTTGTCTGTTTATTTTTCAATCCATTTTACCATCTATAGTATTCTACTAGAATACATAATTTATTCCATCTCTCATATTATAGTAAATCATAAATATGTAGTGATTTACTTCAGTTTTTCAACGAAGCAGCATCATATCTGTTCTTAGATATATTTTATTATTCTATGTTAACACATGTAGTATTCATCGCTTCTATTAATATTTTAGGTCAAAAATACAGCATCAAATTCTTTTGAAAATTTACATCAAACATTATTTTCATAAAATCACGTGTTTCTAAAAAAACAGAACGCGTTTCTTTATTTTTAATTTAAAAATACAGACTTTACTAGAATAGCTCTCTTCTGTACATTTTTGAGAAAACAATTTAAAATTTTCAGGAAGTTAACCATTTGTAGAATGGAATATCTGTGCTAAATTTGAGCCAAATCGAATATACACAACCACCAATTTTTTGTTTTGGCGTGGAATGCCCGAAAAGTATGTTAGGAAAAACTTTACTTTATGAAAAAAATAATTTTGAGATTAATTTGAGTTTCATAGGTTAAAAATTCAGATAATGCAAAGGCATAATCTTTCCAAATCATAATCTTATCTCGCCCAATGAAATACAACTCCTCCAGTGCGTAGAAATATGGAAAATTATATAGGGGAGGCAGGGGCATATTTCCACAGTTGGGTATTTTGTTCTCTCTAATTAATCGAAAATGGGAAAATATGCCCTTGTGTAGTCTAGCCCCGGTCTCCCCTATATTTTTATTTTATTTATTTGGACAGATATCATACAAGTAACTTCCAATTTCATTCCAGAAAAAGATTTTCTAATCCAATCTTTGTCAAAATAATTTTATTTGCATAAAATTAAAAAATAATAATACTTTCTCGGGTATTCAATGCCTTCAAAAAAATCTATGTGCCCATTATTAAAAAAAATATATATTATGACAGTAAAAGAAATTATTTTAATGGAGTAACTCTAAAAATGAAAACATAAAACGGAAAAATAAGAATATTAGGTCAATAATTTCCAAACCACCAAAAAACCATAAAAATTGTGTATCGAAGGTTATTTTACTTAATAAAATTTCCTCTAATAAAATTGTTTATTTTCTTCTTTAATAGAAACATAATGACGGTTAAATTAATTTATTTTGAATGTTCATTAACTAAACGCAATTGTTTACTGAAAATAGTTGCAACTAATTGTATAGAATTGATTGTAGTTTATCCACAAGCAACCAATTAAAACCATGCAGAGGGACTGATGCAACTGATTCGAATGCATATCCACCAAAATATTGCAAATTAACCCCTTTTTTCATCCAAAACATTTAAACTGGAAATAATTTTGCTATTTCATTTTAATTAACAGTTACAATTAAAATACTAAAATAGTTTTACGCTACGTTTGATTA
The DNA here is from genome assembly GCA_027574865.2 of Coproporus ventriculus. Classification (NCBI taxonomy): domain Eukaryota; kingdom Metazoa; phylum Arthropoda; class Insecta; order Coleoptera; family Staphylinidae; genus Coproporus; species Coproporus ventriculus. The sequence goes on along the minus strand of JAODAH020008854.1, from coordinate 73,990 downwards.
GTTTTCTGCTATTCATATTGATTATAATAAATAATATGTAAGTATATGTACACTATAACTCTATTTTTAGAAATCATGGCGTTATTTATAGGAAAATATTTATAAATGGATATGTGAATACATAACATTTTCATCAAATACATTTTCAATAAATTTATTGTTTTCTGAAACAACATACCCTTTAAGAGAAATATATGTCGTGTATGATTTATGGAAATAATTTTATTATTATTTAAATAATTTTTATTAAAATAATCGAGTGAATTTTTTTTAAATATTTTAAATCGAAATAAAAATGATTTTCTATATCTCAACTTTTGTGTTCATATAGTAGAATAAACCGATGATTTGGTTATTCATTCTCATCCTTTTTATATAATTCCTCAAAACTTCTCTGCGTGTCTCGTAGGAATTTCTTTACTATTGTTCGTTTTGTATTATTATTAGAAAAATGAAAAGAAAAAAATTATTATTTAACCTGAAAATATGTTCATATATAAAAATTTAAATTTATTATAATACGACCTACTCGCCCCAAATCAATACTTCCGAGTTTTGTTTCCGAAATTATTTAATTACTTTTAATTATCCTGGAAGGTTTCCCCTTATTTCATTTTTTTTAAACTCCCTCGAACATCCCATTTTGGTTAGTTGTGATATTTTTCGTTTATTATGTGGTAATTAAGTAATTAAGGGTCATAATTGGTGTTAAACCATGAAATTTCTTTTTAATGGCATATATTACCCTAAGAAAGGAATTAATGAGTTAACGGTATATTTATTTTTTAATAAATTTATCGTTGTCGATCGTTCCGATGATATCAATCGAAAGATTAATTTTTAATTAAAATCGACATTTTTTATCTGATTTTTGTGCGGTGATGAAATAGATCACGAATTGAAAATATGAAGCATATGAGGCGTAAGTTTACGATATCCCAGGCAACGAAGCCCTTAGGCTAAGAGATTCTTGAAGAGATCAATTCTTTATAAATATATCTCGAGGTATTTTTTTGTACTGTAAATAAAATACGAAAGGAGATTTTTCAGTAGGAATTACAATTTTAAGAACTTCTTGCTTTAGTAGCTAAAGTGCCATAAATTCTCCCAGCCATTTTTCTTGTCACTTAAATATAAAAAAAGGGAAATTCCATTTTTCATTGGCGCTATTATTGTAATTTTATTCTAGATATATTAAAAATCTTTTTACTTTATATAAGAAAAAAACTGATCTTTCATATATATATGAATACAGATATTTTTACAGATTTACTTTATAAAAAATTAATTAAATTATTTTACAGGTCAAATCAAAACTTACCAAATCTACAATGATGTTTGGAAAAAAAATTAAAAAATTGTTTGACAATTACAAAACTTATTTAAAAATGGACAACACCATTTTTAAGTTTTTTTTTTAAGATGGCCCATTAATTAAAAAAAAATTTTAACTAAAAACTGAAAAAATTTTGCTGTGTAACTTCCGAAGGGTAACACTTTGATAAAAATAACTTGTAATTTCATGATTGATCAATCAGATCATTTAACTTTTCTCATTGTTGTAGCTATTATATCATATAATACTTTTACTTTTGTATTATATCTATTTAAAAAAAAAATATAATAAAATTAATCACTTAAAACTTTAAAATTTAATATTTGTTTTGTTATGATAAAAAAGTAAGATAAATACATTAGTAAGTAATATTTAAACTTTTATACTTAGTTACAAAAATTAATGGCTGCGGAATTCGTTAAGTTTATTTTATTTTTCAAATTATTTTCAGTAAAATTGTAAAATAAATTGGAGTTATTAATGTAGAAATAATTGCGTGACTTTGCAAGAAACGGAAAATTATCATATTAAATCTGATTTAATTGCGTTTTTTGTTGATGAGAAAATTGCAATTGTAGAGTATTTATAATTATAAACGACAAAAGAAAAAGAAAGAAATATAAAACACCAATAGTTGTTTGAAACATTTCAGATCCAACCGTTTTGGTTATTTAATTTAGTAGAAGCAGTTGAAATTGCAAATATGCAATAAACTGTAAGCTTAAACTCCAATTCAATCGCTATTAGACTGCACTTAGAAACTAACTAAAGGTGATTAGATCAAGGAGAAACTACACTTCAGATTTCAATCAACGAAATTTTGTTGGAAATTAATCTTACATATTTCAAACTAAAATTTAATACTTTGACCAACCCTTTTACATATTCATAAAATTACTTCGATGTTTTCAATTAGTTAGGGAATGAAAGTGAATGTAAACATAAAACTATTAGAAATTCCTAGCAGCTTTAATTTATTTAAATATTCATGTAAAAGACACAAAAGGGTATTAAATATTAAACTGCTTTGGGGTTAAATTTTATAACAGTAACATTGTATGGGATTTCTTGACCCATCCCTATCAAAACAACGATGAACTTACACGAAATTAAGTACAATAATACAACATTAATTGTTGGAAGGGCTGACTATTTTATGCTTGAGCTTGCAATTTTGAGATAATATCATGTCAATATTGAGCGCAAGAAATTACGAGAGTGTGGACCATTGAAAGACGTATTACTCAACAATTTAATTTTTTTTATTGCAATAGTTACTAAAGTACGCAACAATAACAAAAAAAAATTATTAACGATCTGCCAAATGAATCTGATTTTGATGGATTCAACTTTTACAGTATCTCGGGTGAAATTAAAATGCCGTTTATTTTAATACCACTAGGTAGCTTTTATTGCTATTTAACGTCTATTTGGAAATTCCCTTAAGAATAAATTTAAAAGATATTCTATTAATTAAATTAATCTGCCTCATATAAAAAAAAATATAAATGTACCAGAAAATAGAATGAGATTTTGGTCGCAGGTTAATTCTACGTGTAATGTACGAAAAAAAATAAATCAGCTTTTTGGATTAGGCTACAATTTTATACGGATCTTCGGTATTCCTAAAATTTTAGCCCTTAATTAACTAACTAATCCTGGGCAAAAGGAGGCCGCTAATTTTTCCGTACTTTTAAATTCGCAAACGAATTTTTGTATTAATATAAATAAAATGATAATAAAAATATAAATACAGGAAATGTAATAAAAAAACGCTTTAACATCTATTAACTAACAACGTTTTATTTATCGGAACTAATTTTTTCATGCTCTATCCAGATTTATTTCTAGAACTCACTTTATAATAATATGCATTATGCCACTGCTTACCGGCATTTTATAGGACGATTATCACACCTCAGTTATAATTTTGATTAATTTTCATTTTAAGAATTTATATACAAATAAAGTTGCTTTGAATCTTCAGTTATCTACATATTGTTCCAGAAATTGTGAATTTTAATATTAATTTTAATTTTATTTTTGGTGGTTTTAAAGTACAAGATGCAGAGGGTGAAAAGAGCGCATATTAAGTAATAAATATATTTAAGATATTATATATCATAAAAATTTATACACACCCCAATGTCCAGTACTTGTACTTTTGTAATTTATATTACTAGTAAGGATTAGGGGGTTAAACTAGTTGTAGGCGTTTTATAAATTTTTTGGAATAAGTGATGAATTTTATAAATGTAAGCAAAAAGTAGGATGCAGTATAAATAAAAGATGTTCGAGTTTAAATCCCAAAGCGCGCACGGGTTCTCTTGTTTAGAAGATCGTATGTTGGGGTGGTTTATAAAGCAAGTTTGAAATGTTTTGTTGGAGGTTTGGTAGGCGTACAAATGAGGTAGGAATTATATTTAAAAAAAAAGTGATGGTAATTAAGAAAGATGAGTTAACAAAGGGTCTATTTCCGAAAGTAATATAATCAGAATGGTCAATTAAAAGTTGCATGATGTTGTATAAAAGCGACGCGCAAATGTTTGTGCAGTTTATAGTGTAATAAAATGTAGCTGTCGGAAGGAACATGTTTATTCAAGAGACAGCAGCAGTAGCAACACGCATGGTTTACGACACTTACCACACAGCACGAAGAGCGTAAAAAGCAAAAGGCTTGAGTGGGACATTGAGCGGCAGTTTCATTGGCGTTGCTAACTATAATTTAACACTGTACCACTGGCACAATTAATATTGAAAATGACACTATTTTAGGCCAAAACCATATATTATAGTGGCACACTTAAAGAATTTTTTTTTTTTTTCGGAAAAAGTTTGCACTGAAACGCGCGCGACGATCGCAACCTGAGCTTTCTCCGTGAACCGGTCAGTCGGTAGACAAACGGCAATTGTAATGCAGTGGATCGCGTGGAAACACCGCGCCCGCGCTACTCCGGTGCTGCTCCGGACTACTCCGGTGCTACTCCGGTTAGCGAATGGCAAACCGAGACCTAGGACTCCGCACTGCCACTCATTAACAGTCCTGCTCCTTTCAACGACATATGATCAACACGCCGTGTTTACTCTAAAAGGGTCGCCGCGCATTGTATGGTCACACGCTTCATCATTAATTCAAGTATTTCCTTACCTACAGGCACGCAATTAAAATATCCCTTATCGATAACTCACTTTCTTAAATTTACCGACATTTCTGAAGAAAAATCGCGCGATAAAATTATTGTCAAAAAGCGAGTAATTCAGCACGCGCGTTACTCTTTTACTCTTCATACCTTGTGAAAACTCGCGACTGACACCGTGCTCTGACAGAAAATTTTAACTCCGCCTTATTTGTTCCAAGCCTTAACCAGTCACGCTATTACCTCCAGCAAAAATATAAATAGATCCTTTCCCTACTTATCAAACAAACGATTTCACGCATTTAATATGCAAAACTACATGCTTTCCACATCTCATCCTTACTACAACAAATTTCAATTCATCAATCACTATAAAACAGCAACGTAGACTTCAATCATATCTACAGTCGTTTTATTACACAACAACATATTCCACTTTCATCATGTTATTTATTACCGTAAATATTTCTTATCATGCACACTTTACGCGCTCGGAATTATTGCATTGTTCCGTATTGGCAGACTAGCGTAGATTCTTAAAGCATAAATCGACTTCCTACTGTGACTTTCTTGGTTCAGCACTAAAATTCAACTTAAATACAACTTTGTCAATATCTACAAACTACAGGGAGGACCATATATATCTGATTGATTTGTTGTTTAAATAGTTTTTAACAAAAATAAAGGGCATTACTATTTTTTTTTTAATTACTGCACTAGTCCTTTTGGGGGAAAAATCAATATCAAAACTTTCCGTAGTCTCTATGATGGAAATAAAGAAGAATTGGTTCAAACTCTAGAGTTTTTGTTGAATTTGTATGAAAAAAAAAACAAAAATAAAATAGCATAAACCATAGAAACAGTGATTTTTTGGCCTCAATATTAATTCTTATGATTCAACTATTGTTGCGAATTATAGAAATACGAAAATTAAATGAATAATGTTAGAAATTCGTTACGTACCCTGTTTTATGCCAAAAATGAATTTATTTAAATGTAAATTACAAATTTTCATTCTACCGCACTCGTTTAATTAATTCTTTCAAGTGGTTTAAATGTGTATTACTATGTAAAAATATTTATTTTTTTATATCATTCGATGCACAATAATTCTATTATTCGATTGAATATAAAATAGTTATTGCATGCGGAATTGGTTAGCAGAAATTTACAAAAATTAAAAAAAAAACAACATATGAAATGTCTATGTACAAGTTTGAAAGCGGACTTCCGGTATAAAATCCAATTTATAAAACAACTTCCAGTTATATTAAATGAAATCATGCTTCCCTTTTCAATTCATATTATTTATAATGAAATTTCATATTAATTTCTCAAGGATACCAAAATAAGTAATAAATCTTTGTCATTAATTAAACGCATTCAATAATTAATAAAAATACCTACAGAAGTTAGTTAATAATTATTTATGTCTTTATATTTATCTTCTTGCTATAATATATTCTTTAATTATCCAAAAAGTTTAAAATGGAATGGTGTAACTAGAGTATATTTCGAAAAGTAGATACTTGAAAATTACGGAACAAATGTAATATACTTGGGAATCAGCTTTCAATTAAGAGAGTTTTATGGTTTCATAGTTTATAAATTGAATAAAATGAAGTGTTGGGATATGGTAATTAGAAAGGATCCCAATGCCTTCTTCATTTGAATAAATTTAGATATTCCAAAGTGAGAGAATGAATTGAAAAAAGCTTGACAGTGCTACAATTTGGAGCTGGGTATATTAAATTACCTTAACATATAAAAAGGAATATACCATAAAAAGTATTAAATCAACACTCCTTGTTCATGTTATTGTTAGAAGTAAGTTTATGTTTCTACATCCTTCCAAGTGTAATCAATGAATATGCATTTGGTACCAACTAATAACATCCTATCTACATACTCTCAAGGACGTGCCAATTTGCACGGCTGAATTAATACAATTAGAATTATTTACCAATAACTTTAGGGCATTTCACTATTAAATTATCCGGAGACTAAACCAAATCATGATTCGACCTACTCAAATCTCACGTGTGCTATTAGCATAGACATACTTTAAATCCATCCCGACTGAATTATATTGTGATTTCAAATTTCAAATTACATTTGCATGTAACACAATTTTATATATCCACATACACACATCTTGCAATTATTCTTTTTATATAAATTACATCAGCATATATCAAAAACATAGATTTAAGGTGTGAAATGACGTGGTATGATGGATATACATAAATGGAATCTCTTTTCATTACCATTCATGGATTTTCTATTCCATAAAGGGTTTTTAAGATAAAAAAATACACGTATAGGGAAAAGGACCTTACATACCCGAATATATCATAATATTTAAAGAAATGAAATATGAAATGTGTATACATTGTGTATCGGAATATTTATATACCTGTAGTTTTTTTTTTGTTGTTATTATTTGTGTTTGAAATATTGGGGTGAAATGCAGGCACAGGATCAACGGAAATAAAACGAATAAATATCCGGGATGAAAATATTAGCCCCGTTTTTTCTCATTCGATATTAATCCAATAATGAAATCAACCAGAACTTACTACTTTTTCATTTGAATTTTTACACAACTTTTAATTCTCTCTAGAATTTACCATTCATTAAAAATCCTACAATTTATTATGTTGTGCTTCACATTTTATGCCTTATAATCTTTTTACGTTGTGTATTTATTTAAAATCTTAAAAATATACAACTCTTGAGAACCCGGAAAATCACTTTCCCAAACAAGTTCTTTTTTCCGATGCATTTTTCCTTATTTTTTAATTAAAATTTTATTAAATAAATATTATTCAAAGCAACTAATATTTATCGTGTTGATTTTAATGCCCAGCGAATTTTAGTCTGTTGTTTGCTATTGAATGGGAATTGTAAAAAATAGCAGTGTTCGGGTATGATTTGTAATTTATTCAGAATCAACAAACAAACAAAAAAATTCAAAGAAATTATAAACTGGCTTTGTTATTGAGTATGCTGATATTATCATTAACATTGTATTTATTTTCCCTGGAGCGTTTTCAAATATGTAGCCTGTTAAAACGAAATTACTGGACAATTTTTGAATGAAATCGCACCGATTATTCCAGTTTAAATGGCAACCAAACAAATATTACATAGCGATAAAAATACAACACACGTGAAGGGTGGCGCATGTATTATATTGAAAAGGGGCTTCCTACAAACCTATAATTCTAGAGTTGTGAATAAATATAGTGATCGCATGACCAGCACATCTACCATCATTGCACGGTATATATTTAATTTGATTGAGTTTATAATAATTTTTTGGAGGGATGCACTTGAACTAGGTCATCCGTATTAATTACACCACAACCGCTACTTTTTCATACTTTAATATATTGTGTTACTTTTTTTTAAATAACATTTATAGTATGAGATGCTTGTATCGATTTGTTTAACTTGTGCCAATTTCTAAACCGTACAATCTATATTGATGCATTAAAATAGGATCTAAATGCGTCGACCAATTTCCATTTCACCACATAACCACCAACCACCCTTTACATTATATTACACTTATATTTCAAATAATTGAAAAATTGTAATGGTCAAATTCTAACACGTTTTTTAAATTATAAACTTGTAATATTCAACAATAAAATAAAAATAACAATCTCAATTGGAATGTTTTCTTAGACAAAAATATTTATTTTGTAAAAGTAAAAACGACCTTTTCTCGTGATAATTAATTTATCATTTAAGAAACCTTGGAAAGGGCTTCCTTTCGTCTTCCGTCGTCGCCTTTTACTTTTTCTAAAGTAACATAAATATTAACCATCATACCAAAATAAAAAATGATGACTAATTGATGCATTCAATTTTGTTTGAAACCTGTAAAACCTCATTTATAAAAATCGATTATGCCGTTTGGGTCTTAGAAAGGTGCATCTCAAAAATATATACATAAAAACAGAATAAGAAGATTATGTCTCTTTTGGAAGTCGGGTGAAAAGTAACAGCACTGAAAATTTATCGCGCAATTAAGAGGGTGATGTCGTGAAAATTTCACTTTCTTTTTTTTCCAGTCGAGTCGTTCGTTGTTTATCTTGTAATCACCATCATTGCTTTTATTATTTCCTGCACAATAAAACATTTCTTATGTGACTTTCTTTTATTTCCCGTTTCTATTTTATTATAAATAAATCCGCGATTCTTATCTTATTAAATAAATAAAAGAAGGGCAGGGGTGATTTAGATAAAATAAAATTGGGGATGGGAAGATTTCTTGTAGGGGATTTGGATTTGGGATGTTTTAGGTAATTAGGAAGGACACACTAATGCAATTCGAACTGTTTTAGTCCGAGTCGAAAGCACACATGTTTTTATCGAATGGGATGGTTGCGATCTACCCCGAACATTCCAACTTGATAGATAGAATCTTGTGTGATTTTTTTATTCTTTCACCGATTGCTTAATTATGAGAAACCTCGCATAGTTTTTCAATTCGTGTTTGGAAGATACATAAAAAAAAGAAGAAAGAGATTCGTAGTGAATATCTGTAGGTATAGTCTCAAATCCGGCTGTCAAAATCAACACGAAAAGTTCCCGTCACGTAGCAGCCCTTAGTACCGAGATAGTACCATCCTGAGGCGTTTATATCGACCTAGCATATTCCGTTGTATTTGTTAAAACGCGATGCGTCACTCTGACATTGGATACAGATATCAAGCCACATCGTGTCCCACACGTTTTACCACCCTCTTTCTGCCACCCTCAATGTCACAAGGGCCTAAGGATGGCATGTATCATCAAATCTCGATTAGCTTCTGTATTAGTGTCAATAACCTCATGCCAACCTCCATAAAAATTCTCCCTTACACCCTTCTCACATATTTATATTCAATTATACATTTATTGACACAACCATGTTAAGTCTATTTGAATTTATGTAGCAAATCGTTTACATTTCATAATTCATTTTAATTACATTCCAACAATTTAATTATTTCGAATTAGTTATATGCATTTAAAGCCGTACAAATTATCTATTAACATAACTGGAAAATTTTAATAACATTGACATTAGCTAAAGCTCCATTTGCTTGATTTCACTAATAACATCTTCAATTTAATTCAAACTGCAAACTAATCATTTAATAACATTAAAGATTAATATTAATAAAATTTTTTATTTCTTAAAATTATTAAATGTAATCAACTATTATACAATTGTAATACAATGCATAACTGATGATTGTTTTATTTCCTTGCAAATGGTAAAATTACAAATTCTTGGTTATACTCTTAAATAGCTTTAGTTGCTCTTCACTATTTTTTAACTTTTTTATTGTTTTCCGATTTTCTTTAACTTTAACGTTTTATTTTTTATATCTAAAACTTATCTACGACATTCAACCACCTCATTTTTTGCTTGTTTTGCTTCACTAAAGTTCAGTATGCTCTTTTTTATATATAAATTCCTTTTAAACTTTTCAAATTTATCTTTAATAAATCCTTAAAATAATAATAAAAGTACAAAATCTATTCTAAAATGTAAGTAACTTTAAATAAATATATAAGTATTAGTTTATTTTAATACATAGAATGTCAGTGACCCCTTTTAATTGACAAGTAAAACTTTTAATTCGTTGCTTACAGTTAACAAGCTTTAGCAATTTTTTATAACCCTAACTTTTATTTTATCCTTAAAAATTTAATAGCGGAAATGAAGGATGCGCAACCAAAAGGACAATTGAAATTGAAGGGGTGGATTGATTTGCCCTCATATTAAATTTTCGAGAAGTAAAGCCGAGCTTCAAACAAACAGATTTTATTGGTTTGTCCATTTAAGTTTGATACCAACCGATCCGTTTCAAATAACTGTTCAATATCTTTTAAAATGATAATAAAAAAAACTGAAAGGAATGGAAATTTTAATAAATCGAAAGAAATTAGTATTCCCAAGGGAGATATACGAACACGAAGTAGAATGAAAAAATGGTGTTTAAGTTTGTTTTTTTGTTAAAAATGGGTTGTCTTAAAGGATAAAAGAAGTTATAATCTATATCACATGGTTGATCTGTGTTGGTGTTAAGTTTAATCACAATGTCAACTCTTAGAATTTTGAGATAAAATAAGATATCTCGAATAATTCATATCTAGGTATATAATCTGTAACATTTGCATTAAAATTAAATTTATGAACATCCGTGGAAATAATCTCCGATGATTGTGTTGTATGGAGGTGGTTCTCACCCCTCAAGCGATTGAACTGAGAAGTTTGAATTGAATAATTTAAGGTAATAAATGTATCAATTTGTGAATGTGTGAAGATATCTATCTATCTATCCATTCAGTTAGATATAAAAGAACAATTTGTTAAAAGAGGTACCTTTTAAATTTGAAAAATGTGCTGCAATTTATTCGGGACACTAAACTCGGGCGCACTTACAATAAAATTCTTAACAAGAATATTTTCCTTCCAGAAAATTTCTAGTGTGTGAGTTACGGTACAGGTCATACCAAACAATTTTAATTGCACGTCATCACTACTATGTGATATCACATCTGTGCAATGTGACCAGCTTGTAATATTTCTTCCTATTTATGAAACGTTAAACAATTAAATAATTTACCAATTGACAAATAATTTCAGAGTTTTAATATAAAATAATTCGAAGTTTCTAATTTAATGCAACACCGCATATTTTTCGTCATTGCTGCCAATTACTAAATACGCGCGAGATTTAAATTTCAATGTTATAATTTCGCACCGGAAGTGTAGTTGTGTTGGTTCACCTGATTTTGTTCGATGACGACATATATGACGTGTAATTAAAAGTGTTTTCTATGTCCTGTAGGTGGATTTCATTTATACTCAAAAACACGCAAGCTTAATTATCGAGTTCTATGATTAAAATCGATACTTTATTAAAACCCATCAGTTGTGAAAAAATGCGTAGGTCAAGGGGAATAAAAATGATTGTGCACTTGAACGAATAAATTCCCCTTTCACGATGACCGTTGCGTGGGTTTCAAGCGCTTGTGTGTAAAGCACTATAATGCACGTCCCACGATACAGTTTTTTTTTTAAGTTAACAATACAAGTCTAATAGTTCTAAAAAGAAAAAAATATAAAAATATCTTGCTATAAATAACAAACATAAATCTGTTAAGATATATCATTCTTTTAACAATCTTTAAGATTTTTTAAATCCAAATCCAAAATTCTATTTTTTTTTTTTTTTAATAGACCAGACCACGAAAATTTTCATTTATTTTTAATAACTTTAGCTTTATTTATTTTACTCGCATATAGGAATGTTTATTGTGCTTGAATAATTACAACGTTCGCCTTCGATTCATGTTGTAATTATTTATTCTCGCGTAATAATAACCTTCTTATATGCTTGTCAAATAAAACACTATTATTTAATTCATATACATTTTTTATATGACAGTTTTTCTTTATAATACGTTCATCCATTCTATTGTATTATGTCGTCGTTATTTCAAAAAAAAACTACTGGTAAGGGTCATTACACATACCTCAATAAATAATCATCACAATGAGCCATTACAACCTACCCCCGTTCAAGTAAAATAGTCCTCATATTTATTTACAATGTGCGTGTGCATGCACAAGTTTTGAAATTCAAAATGAATTATAATGATTGCTAGTTTCCAGAGCGCCTAGCTATTCACACTGCAGTTCTTTTGCTATCTCATATTGATTTCTCCACGTTTTTATTTACAAAACACATTCCGTTTTCACATAATCCCAGTTAAAAATCTAACATAAAAATATCAGATTGATTTTCATTAAAGTGCAATATTCACGACGAGTTCACATGTTATTATTGCATGTGCATTTAGGTCATGCTATACAAGATTTTCGAAACAAACTAACATGAGGAGTTACTGCAATAAATTAAATCCAAATAAAAAATTACATATCTGTTTACTTTTGGATGCATTCATCGTTAAACTAAGTATAATATAATTGTAGATAATTTATACAAAATAATTGTATCATATATATAAACAAAATATCATTTTGAAATTGAAAAATAAAGATTGTATATATAAATGTGAAAAATTTATTTCTTAATTACGGAAATACAATTTATAAAATAAAAGTAAGGGAAAATGAAATATTTATTAATTCCTGTTTTCTTTGTAAAATATTTCATTTCATTAATTAGAGTAAAATAAATGGGAGAATAAATTTTATCTTAAAACCTATTATGTAGAAATTTGTATGTTTAAATCAACTCAAGATCTCGCATTGTAAACTCGTAATTTTAGAGAAGGAATTTTCAAGTAAATAAAATTAGTTATTAATAAAGTGTAATGGGTTTAATCGGGCTGAATAAATAAAACCATGCGCGTTACTGTTCTCGAAAAGAAAAGTCGTTAATACTTTCCAATATCCTCTTAAATTCGGTGTGTTAGTTTTCAAAGCAAAAAAAGGTGGAAAAAAAAATAAGAAACTTTCACCGGTGCCAGCTATTGAATTATTAAAGCCTGAAAAAAGGATTCATTACAGTAGATTATAATAGCATGACAGGGACATAAGCTGAATATTTCAAACCGTATATCAACAAGCAGCGGTAGCTTTATTATCTGATTAAAGTCTATACCAGTACGAATCATATTTTATGTACGAAGTAAAATGTAGAAATTAATGATGCAAAGCACTCATACGTATTCGTTTCATTCAAAACGGCAACACACGTGCCTACTCAAGAATTTTCTGTTTAATCAGTAATTGCCACTCTCAAATACGAACCTCGTTAAGCTTTTCACTAAACAAATTAATATTGTTATTCTGCGGGGATTCATTCGCTCTATTTTAATTAGTACAATGATTGTACTTCATGCGTCAAATCCAATCAAATATACCATCCAAAAAGAACAAAAACAAACCCTTCTATAAAATTCTACAATTAAGACTTATTTCATAAAATATTATTAATCACAATTCATTTGTTTTGTAATCCCATTGACAATTATATCTGTTAAACTTGATGCCCATTTTATTCGTTTTATCTTATTAAGTTTATGTATATTGATTCTTTCTGCAATGTACTTTCTTTATAATGTCTCTTTTATGGATATGTTTGTAGATAGATTTTTAATGTCAAACTCAACTACTTGTTGAATCTTTAGTTTTCATTGCATCAGATTTTATTGACACTTTAAATCGGTTTATTGTAAAGAACATATATTTTAATTTTATAATAATACAGTTGCATAATATATTACCCCTTCAATATTATTGATTCGACAGATACTTAATCAAAATGTGTCAATTGTATATCTGTTATAATAAATTCATTAGATTAGGAGGTGATAGGTGATCAAGGTAATAATTATGGATTGTAAAGAGATTATACGGGGAAGTAAATTATAGGCACTCGGATGACACTTGTAGAGGCAACAAGTTATGAGGTTGCAAATTAATAGATTGCAATTCGGCGATATGTATTATGAACATTTTTATTACTTTATTTCAGTGGTTTATACAACATTGTAAGTTAAACTAAAATTTTGTACCAAATGAAAACATGCTAAAGACCGAATATTTTTTACTCGTTTTCTCGTTCGTTAAACGTGTATGACTTAAGCAACGTATTGTTGTGGGCTTAAATAAGACTCTTAGATGAATATTCACACAAAAATATTTAGTTATATAAACTATTTACACTGATTTATTTATAACTATTTATTTATTACAGGTAGCTGGACACCCTGTACGAAGCATCTCTCAACCCTTTCGATGGTCACTCGATTCCATTATCCAATCTCTACATTCCTCTTCGACAGTTTGAAGAATTCTGCATCTTTTGAGCACCAGTTTCTTCTTTAATGCTGCATCAAAGTCTTTCAAAGCTTCCGTTGCTCTGATCAGGAAATATCCATTCATCCAACTTCCAAAGTTCAACAATCTTTACGCAATTCGAGCAACCGTTCTTAGTTCAATCTGGCCTCAGAATCTTCTAGAACTCCGAATACTTCAACCTACAATATTTCAGAACATTCTATCGTTAAAGTTTCTTCCCTAAAATTCCCGAAAGCCACCAGCATTCTGCTTTTCTATAATGTTCTTCTACTCCACAATTTACAGTATACACCAATAGTTCTAGAAACCTCCATCGTTTTTTCTTTAATTATATTCAACTTGCAGATCCTCTAATTAGAGTTATCAAAAATTCTCAATCAAACCTTGAATCCAGAAAGAGTATCGATATCAAAATCATGGCCCAATGAGAAATATTCCCAAAGAAATCATAAATACAATAAAGTCTTTATACATGCACAGATAAAATTTATCTATCGAACTTTTATTTGGATGAAAATATAATTTTGCGCATATAATTTTATTCCTCTGCTCACTATATCTAAAGAGTTATTGACGAATTTTAAATTTTACGACTTCGTATAAACGAAATAAAATTAACAACATAAAATTTTGAGTTATAAAATTAAGGGTGATAAAAAATAGTCGATAAAGCTTACCCCATTTCAATTGCAGTTTTTGTTGATTTTAATACCTAAATAATAAAATCTTAATATACCTCCACTAAAAACAGAATAACGAAAATGTAAAATTTCTTGTATAATATCCTCGAGGGTGTTTTAATTTTTACTGACAATAATCCAAAAAGCAAGCAAAAAACAATAAAATTGAAAGAATTCATTTCGAGATTTATATTGTGAAGAATTTTTTTCAATATGCCAGGTCGTATACATTTAACGTAAATTCCACAAGGGGTAATTATCGAGTTAATTGGTGATTTATAACAGAAGGGGATGAATTTTTTTTTTGAACACCAACTAACATGAAAAGTAATTAACATATGATTAGTACATGATGTTGATTTATTTACAAATTAGATTAAAAGTAATGAAAATTAGATTGAAATTTAGTTTTGTATTAAAGCAGTTGAGTGTACTGATTGAAAATTAATGAAATTGTTTAAAATTTGAGTGTTCCAAGGGGTTGCAATGAACAGGTTTATTAGAAAGATGCGTCTGTTGGATACATATTTGATCTTGTTTAATATATTTGCCGCTCTAATATGATAAACTTGTTTCAGAGGGACTTAAGCTTAATATCGTCGAATGGGATCTTACACGCCAGTGATCCTCTGTGCTCCTCTGGACGTTAACATCGCCTCTATTCTAGCAGAAGAATCGATGCTCCAACAGCTTGCCTACCGCATGCTATTTCACACGCTGGGATGCTCCGCGAACTTTTCAATTCGTTATTAATTATAAATAGAACATCACAGATTCAAAATCCTTTTCATTAGAGAACAATAACCAATTCAATATATAAATACATGTTTCTGTAGTTTTAATGACAATTTTTATCTTTTTTTTTTATTTTTTCTTTGCATGAAGTGATTGTACTTTTATTCAATATTTTTAGTAAATTATATCTTAGATTTCTTTACAAGACTATTCATCTTAAATACATATTGCGAAAATCCACCATTCATCATCAATTTTGACGTGCAGTTCAAAGAAAAGCAATTTACGGGTAGGTAGCATTTTTCTTATATTCCATCCGCATTTAATTTTACTTTAGGAACCAATTACCTATTTTTGTTTGAAATTGTTTGCTGATGCAGATAAAATAAATATCCGACAATGCATAAATTATCTTCCTTGCGAATTATCAAAATAAAAAGGTAAAGAGGAAAACAGCATGTAAAAAGAATCGATGTAAATTAGCAAAAAAATTATGTTTTCTGGATAAATGGGAAACGCAAAAAGGAAATAACATGCACAGTTATTTTTTTCTTTTAGTTTTATAGAATTCGAAACCTTAATGCAATATTTAAATAACATCGTCATTTGCTTACAAATATATTTAAGGTAAAATAAATTATTTGATTTTTATTATCTTATATATTTTAGTTTTATGGGGTGAATTGGAAATAGTATTTTGCTTATATTTTTATGAAAAGTCATTACTTAAAAATTTATCTTAGTTCTTTAAATTAATGTAGTGTCCTTGATCATTTAAAGAAATAAATAATTATGTTTGGAAAAAATTTTGGCTATATGTTATGTATTTCATAATAATTAGCAAACACCTATCAAACTAGTACCAAATTTTCGATTGACGTAGAAAAAATGGCAAAAAACTGTGCAAAATTTCCCCACCCCTCCATCATCTCTTCAAATTCAAATATTTAATTATTTAACATCACAAAACTATCACTAAAAACTTATTTGCACTTAATAGTACTTCACTTTCCTCACTTTAGATAAACAAGGTCAATAAATTTCGTCCCAATATATTCAACTAAAATTCGCCGTTTTTTCAAATATGGAAAATATTTAAAATAAAACTGCACATATACACATTTAATTTTAACTGTGACAGATGATTTCAGAATATTTACATCAAATAATTCGAAATGACACATTTAATACAAAACCACATATTTCTCGTCATTGCTGCCAATATTTAAATACCCGCGAGATTTAAATTCCAATGATATAATTTCACACAGGAAATGCAGTTGTGTTGGTTCACCTGATTATGTGTGATGACGACAACGATGACGGGCAATTATTTGGTCTACCCTTTCATGTAAAACATAAATTACCTAGTAAAAATATTACTTTATATATAATTTTGTTTTTTCTGTTCGGGCCACTATTATTTCCGGGGCTAAAAATCTTGCATGTTTCACTTTCGGAGCAACTGTCTTGTGAAAAAAATTTTAACATACAAAAAGGGGGAAAAATAATTTAATACTATAAATTTTGTTTTTATTATTTTTTTATTTAATATTCTAACATGTTGCTTTCATATGCTATATTAATAGTTTCTTTAAAGAAATTATAACAAAAATGTGGCATATTTCTAATTATGCGTTCGATGTTCATTTTGGATGATTTTGGTAACCAATTGACATTGGTATTTCTTGAAATATCACGTCCAGGATACAATTATCTGACGAGATGGTTTCCAATTGGTCAAGAGCCCAATTTGCAAAATTGATTATTTGGCTTTAATTATTGAGGGATTTGAACTTTACAGCCTTCAAATTCAGATTATTATGCAAAATTCTCCACTTAATCTTCTGAGAAAGTCCAACTGTTTGAGTAATAAGTGGAAGAGATATCTGGATCATCTCTTAAGATGAGTACACATCAATAAATATTTGCGTGTCTGTTGAATTTACTATTCTAAATTATCCATATGAATAGTGCTTACATCTATAATGATTAAAAAAAAACACTTTAAGTTTCTTCCGGATAACACACCTAACGATTTGCATTCTGCATTTTCCCCATCAACTAAAAAGTAATGCCCTTATTTATGCTTAACACAAAAAGCTCCATGAGTTTCTCTTAACTAAATAGACTATAGATAAACAACAATTTATAAAATGTAAAGCCCAAGGATATATTTTATTCGATCATTAATTCAGTATATACATAAAAGGTCTTATGAGGTTATATTAAATTAATATAAACAAACAGATCATCTAATTATTGTATATAAATAGAATTGGTAGCAAACTAAAATCAGCTTATTGTGATTTCTAAATGTACCATAAGCAAACAATTAGGTAAAGTAAACCTCGGGCCTATTATACCTAAATTAACATCCTATTGATGTATTGTTGTTTAACTATTACATTCTTGCGAGAATATTGTATAAACTGAATTTTTGCTGATAATAAATAAAAACAAATAAAGTATATTAACATTAAATTTAGATAGTATAAAAGTCAATGAGGAAAATAATAAAAGTCATATTTAATGACACCGCAAAAATATACGGAGGCAATAAAAAGGCGTACGCGCATAGTTTATTAGGGAGGGTGGCTTGATACCGAGGGTAATTCCTTGGTTGTAGTAATTAACACTAATAGTCTAAGGTGAAATAAGTAAGACAATAGTAAGACTCTCATATACCATAATGAGCATTCACACTCGAATCATGTGAAAATTTATAGAAATATTTTTTCCCTCACTACTTTTACACCCTTAAAAATTGTAGATTTAAATATAAATGTAAATGACCTTATAATAATATTATTAGAGTTGTTATTTTTTAATATCCCCCGAACTGTATTTTAAAATTTAAAATAACAATTACTTTTTTTAAAAATTAAAATAACACACATTCACTAATGACTGTTTCAATTCACATCACGAATATATTGACGTGGATCGATTACCTCAGGCAGTTTTCCTTCATTTCAAATACTTCTAATTGCATTTACATTTTTAAATCATTAAGTATGTATTTTATAGTAATAAAAACGTGATTCTTTGCATGTACAATATTTTTTATTTTTATTGCGTTATTTATGAATATTATACCAACTAAGTTTGAAATTATTCTGCTTTTAAAAACTTCCCCAATTATTTACTTTATATTAAAAATATTTTCCTCATATATCGATGCTCCTTTTATAATAATATTAAATAAAAAAGAAATTAAAATAATAGTTTTAACGTTCTCACGGACTTTTTCAGAAAAAAACCTTTTTCTTCCAATAACTCAATACTTTTATTAAAATGTACAAAATCTACCAATTTTACAACAGGCTAATTTCCAATTACAAAATCAATTTCGGTCATACCTTTTATTAAAAAACGCATTTTTTAACTCTAAAAGAAAGAAAGTTTACATATAATTAATTATTAACAATTTTAAATCATCACATATTTTTAAACATATAATATATGCAACCATAGTTACATCTCGAGATGCGCATTATGCTAAAGTCAATAATACATTTATTATTTATTTGAATTAAAAAATTCTGCAATTCTTTTTGTAAAATTCATGATATAATTTTCCAATTAGAAATAGTCCTAAATAGTCTCAATTATTACGGTGACATTATTTTTTTTTTTAATTTTATTTGTTTTCCAAATTGAAGCTACGCACTAAATAGTTCGTAAAATTGTATTTTAGTGCCGATTTAGAATTCTTCGTAGACGATCCCATATTTTTTAACGCTTTTTGTTTTCTAGTTTTTCTTTTTTGTAAATAATTTAAAATAAAAAAGTCAAAAAACAAACTAACATTATTGTTAATTACTTTGAACTAAAAATAAATAAAGAAAGGAATCACCATATTTATAAAGGAAATTGAAGATGCAACGTCTCTTTTGTAACAACTTTAGTTTCTTTAAGTATAGCAATAAAACAAAATTAAATTTAAAATTTACAATTTATACAATAAATTTAGATTTTTAATAAAGAAGAGGCATTTTGGTCAAGTTCATCATAATCCTGTATTCTTATATCTTTTAATCTCAAGCGCTTCCTAGGAATTTAAATGTTTAACCTTTTAACAGTTATTTTCATAGAAATTATGTTTATCTAAAATTAAAATTACAAAATAAACATGAAAACAGAATTTGTTTTTAATATTAATTTAAAAATAATTTCCAAAGAACTATAAATAAAATAAAGTAATGAATTTCGAAGTATTTTACTTCTATTATCTCTTAGTATATTATTATTTAGTATGTATAACATAAGAACTTCTTAATATTTGTTGCATTAATTTTAATGAAATTTAATAATTAATGACTTTAGTATCTGAATTACCTATTTCAAGCATGCAATGAAAATTTTATTACACAAATTATATGTACAGAATACGGTTTTATAATTGACTACATGTTTTAAAAGTGCATTTGTTGACACATATTTCATATGTAGATACATAAAAATAAATAATATATATGTAAAATTTCTTGAATAAGATACATACATAAAATAACATAACACAAAATTCTGAATGCGCCGGGATACAAACCATAACCCACTACATTCCATATAACGTGTTGATTATTTCCACGCCCATTACACGAAAACATATTTGGTAATAAAACTAAGTGCTGAAAAGCCTTGTATTTTTTATAATAGAGCATTATTGAATAAAAACCACCAACATGACGTAAAAATAAAAACAATTGGAACAGGTGTAATATTTTATTCATGATATTTACTAACATTGTGAAATGAAATAAATTACGATCGATACAAAACTATTGTAATTATTTTATATTTCCAAAAGGTTTCTTTTAAAATTCTTAATTGGATTATTCCTGAAAGAAATATAATGAAACATAACGCAAAATGTTGAGAACACATTCTGCGAAGAGAATTGTAATACAATTTCATTATAATTTGACAGAATAAAAATAAGTCCACTGCATATGTACTTTTGTAAAAAATAACTGCAAACGTGCTTCAACTTTTCCTAACTGCACCTCACTTATCTTAGGTTGAAACTAAATTGTATATACAACTTCCCACATACATAAAAACAAAGCAATTTTTTTACTTAACAAATAAACAAATAATAAAAGAAACATAACACATAAAGCCATGTGTTGAGTTGAAGTTTTACTCCTTTTGATTAATTGTGTGGTAACGTAATTTTTTTAAAAGATACTATTCAATTAATCTTCAGGTTTGAAAAACTTTAATAGCAACCGTTTTTAAAATGATCATTTTATGAATGAGATGAAACAGGATCTAAGAATTTATTTCTACCAACAATTTAATTGTTATAATTTAGATTACATAAAAATAATAAAATAATATGAACCGAAAACAAAATTCAATCCAAATAAAACATGACAATTAAATTAAAAAAAAGAGGAATGATGTTAGCTGTAATTGAATAGAACATTGAATTGTGTTGAATGAAAATTAGCATGACTATTGTCCATTTCTTACAGAAGACATTAATAATGTGGACAGAGCATAACTCCTACGAGATTGACAATTATGTGAGCACGCACGGATTGAATCAATAATAGCAACAATTGATGCAGACTTTGGGTTACAAGCTAAAATTAAGTATGGGACGTGGTAAACCATAGTAAAACTAGCGGCAATAAATTAATTACGCCTAAGTGTGAACCGAACATTAATTAACGATAAAATAATGTAAAGGTAATTAACGTAAAGTTAGCCAGAAACTCGCCCGCATTTTAAATGTAAAACCAATAATTTATAATAAAATTTTGACATTTCAGTAGATAATTTAAAAGCATCCTAGCTTTGACATTTACAATTTAATTTTAATGAAGCCTTTAACATTTTACCGCATTATTTTATGGGATTTGTTGTAGGTATATACATTTTATATGTATAAAAAAAAAACGTATGTTAAAATGGAATTATAAGGGTTGATTTAGTACAAGGAAAGAAATGCCAAAATAGGATATGTACATCATACAAATCTATGTAACCATTAAATGATTATTTCATAAATTTACACTTCCCGTATAATTCAATCTATCAATTCTTTAGTTTAATTACTTTCTCTCTCTTTATTTTATTTTTCTTCCTTTGTATCTTTTGTTTTGTTTTTGTTATTAATAAATTTTCTTTGTATTTTTAGAAAGAAATTAAAAAGAAAAATTTTAATTTACAATAATTCAATAGAATATTAATAAAGAAGATTAATTCAATGTATAGAATTTTACATGCCCTAATGAGGACTTTCTTTAATGATACAGAAAAAGATAACTTAATTTAAAGTTACAATTCCAACTTTCCCATTTACTTTACAACAGTATTTACTTTAAACAAAAGTTAGGGACCGGTGTGTAATTGAGGGGGCAAACCAGCCGGTTATTGATTGTGGTCGTTGTTCATTCATGACATTTAATTTGTATCATCATGTAATACAATTTGAAAATGTGTAATCCGTTTAAGATGGACGCGTTGTATTTTAATCTGATGTTTAGCACAAGAGGGTTAAATTAGATTTGGGGGATGTCGAATTATATCCGTATAAAATCAGCATACAGTCCCCTTTTATTTCCATATGGTTGTATCGACGTGAAAGAGAAAGTGTTCAGTACAAACATAACTAATTAAGGGAGAAGTGTGTGCTTGCAGAGGATAATAATCTGGTCCTTCGTGATTAGGATTTAGCATTCAGCTGCGTACCGGTAGAGAATGTAGAAATCCGCAACCTGCTAATGGTACAAGATCAACCTCTCGGGACCTTACCGAGATCCTCTTAGGTTAAGACAAAGAGGTGGCAATTATTACTTGCGAAATTCTGACGACTAATGAATCATCCGTTATATAAATTGTAGCTGCGTGCTGCCTATACACTTTAACCCCGGCATAAATCTTCAGGATTTACGACACAATCGGATCAAGGAAAATGCTATGTCCTTTTATCTAGTCAGCAAAATAAACTCCCAGCTTGTACATAAACTAAACTACATTTATAACACTTTATTCTTAAAAAATATAAAACTACGCTTCCTTTATTCCATCCAATTTTAACGTATCTTCTGAAAAAACGGCGTCTTAATTTGATTTTTATCGCAATCTCGTAAAACAGCTACCTGAACAATTTTAATTTCAAATTCGGAATAGTTCGCACAACATTCGATGAATAACTTACAAAATCCTAATGTTTATTCATCTCGAATTTTAAACATCACTCTTTCGCTCAATCCTATCTAACTACCATGGTTTATACTCAACATATTCCATTCCAAATGGACAAATACCCATCCAACGTATCTCTCTCGACATCTTTCATTCTAGTGTTCTTAAAGCGAGCCAATGCTTTCCTAGAAAACCGTTTTTCTTTTTAATATTTACATATTTTAACAGAAACGCGAACAGCTTTCAATAAAATATTTTAATATACAAACGGAATTTTCAATTTTTCATCAATAAAACAAGAAACTCGTTTGTCAATTTTGGATGGAATATATATCACCCACCCTCTTTTCGATTTTCTTTTACAATTTACACATCTCATTCATATGGAGAATAGAGAAGTTTGATCTCCAAAAATAAAATAAAATAAATATAAGAATTTGAGAGATTTAAAGAAAAAATAAACACAAAATTTAATCTAATTTCAACTGCGAGCAGCGATTTAAAAAATCAGTTTTTTTTATGTGAACGCTTGAACTGCACTCGAAATGTAAAAAAAACATTAACATGCGAAAAATGTTACATAGAAAACAAGTGTTTTGATCGTATTTTTAAAAAACGCAACTTATTGTTATAACAAAAAAATATATATAAAAATATTAAAAACCTGTGAGTATAAAAAAACCCGCTACAAAATTTCTAGGCCACACATTCACATCAATAAAATACGAAACGGACCTTAAAAAAATAAACTAAAACAGAAGTTTAGTAGAACAAACATAAAATCTCCTTATTTGCTACTGGATCATTTGGTATTTTTGTTTTTTTTTTTTTTAGATGCAGGCGAAAAAGTTTAAATAAACCAGAAGCAAAGTAGAACCACAAAACCTTGATGAATATTTATTGAGGTGTAAAACTAAACAAATTGCAATGCAAATGAATTTTAACGGGCGAAAGGGGGGCGTATTAAATCAATGGTAGATTTATGTGTATATGTCGCCCGGCGCATTCACCATTATCTCTTCGATTTGGTAAGGCTGGGTTAAACGGCAATTAAAAGCCTTGCTTCCGGAAGGTCAGAGTAGTTATTAAAGAAGTTGACATAGGGTGCATAAAGCGCGCTAGCGCTCGCTTCCTCTCTTTCGAGTTTTTAATGGTGTTTACTTTATCCGTCGTTAACATCCACTGGAAAAAATGTTTTCCGCAGAATTAAATATATAGAATGCTTTTTATGCGGGATTAAAATGTAAATAATGCGAAGCCACAAACCCGGTTTAATATAATTTAGTAGTTTTTTCGTCTGAATTCACCCTTTTTGTAAAATTGCTAATTAACATTTTAATTTAGAAAGGGGGATGTTAATTAAGAAGTGGAAGTATGATATTGATGATTATTGATTAGGAGGATGTAATTTTTCATGGGTGATTTTTTAAATTGTACAATTTTTCATTGAGGGTGTTAACAAAGAAAGAGATAAATGATTTGAAAAAAAAAGTTGATGGAATGAGAGGGTGCACACAATTACCAATTTTTTGGTTATTTATTTAATCCTTGCGGCGTGTTTCAATCAGCAAATAGATTCGGGATACAATAGGAAAGGATAAAGATGGAAATATTACTATGTAGGGATAATCCGACATACCCACTGGGAAAAATTATAGTTGAAATTCTACCAGGTAGAAAGAGGAAACATGGAATGGAAACAAATCTTTTGTGACTTCTGATGGGCAATGGAAGCATTCGTTTTTGTTTCGCAAATGGGATCCTATAAGGTTATTATTTATTTTTGAAATATTTATACGAGCTATCAGAATATTAATGTTTTTGTATAGAGAAGCATAGAATTTTTTTTTTGTTCGAATGGATATTCGAGGAAATTGCAGATGCAGACGTGCTTACAAATATCTTCGTTATCGAAATAAAAACAGCACGAAATCTCCGTTCGAAATTAAGCGGGTTGAATGAAGTTAGAAGTGGAAATGTTGAGTGGTAATGAATTGGCTGTTAATAGGTTTTAATGAGATGTCGTTGATCAGATATGGAAAACTGAGAGATGGCTTTGTAGATGGGAGGGGTAGATTAGTTTATTGTGAATGTGGCTTGCGAAGTCCCAAGTCCCGCAGTGCAGAGTATGCCGGAGTACAAAGTCAGACGAACGCTTGCGCTATGCTCCAGCTCTGCCCCCGATGTACAGGGGGACGAATTTTCAGAACAGACGGCATTCCCCCGGGTACAGTTTCTTGGATTCAGGGCACACGAACCAACACGAACCCGTACCTTGGCATGCACAATTCATACATTTACTATATTCCCGCGGTTGTACCGCATAACTGTATTGTATACGGCATTGCGTTCTTACTATCCCCTTTTTACATAATAACCATCCTTACTATGAATTTTTATATACCCTATCCCCACCACTTCTTAATAACCCCTGCTTGGATTAATATATATTAACCACTCGTTTTTATTTACGAAACTTAAACGCTTTTCAACCAATCGATCATCAAACTTTGTGATGGTTTTCGGGGGTGCAGACACGTTAACATTTGCAAGTTTGTGTGTCTGATAAGATTTTGAAGAAAATCACAGTGAGACGAATGTTTAAATCAATATTAGTTCTGCAGGGAATGCCTCCGAATTGTTTTTACGAGTTGATGGAAGGGGGATTCGGTTGAATGCTATTCTAAATATTTTTAAAGAGAAAACATCAATCAAACTGGGATGATTCAATTCATTAACAACTTAAAAACTTAGTGAATTTGGTATAAATACATTCCAATATCTATAGGATTGATCAAAATTTAATACGTGCATTTAATGATTTAATTAATTGATGTAGCACACAAAATCTAAAAATAATTTTATTTTTATTTTGATGAAAGTGAATGTTATAAGGGAAAAGTATTCATTCCCTACAGATCTCAATAACTCTAAATGAAAAGACAGATATACATATTCGAAATACGGAACGACTTTCATTGCTAAACTTTTTCATTGTTAGTTGCCTTTGCTTCAAGTTTTTATTGAACATGTACAAATGCAATAATTAAAATTTTATCATTAAACCTGATTACTTATTTTTGTTATTAGAAAATTTAAAAAAATAATAATTTATAACAAAAATCCAACAATATTATTAGATAAGTTTATAACAAACATATCCACAACCAGATCAATCTTTGAATCATTACTTATAAAATAATGAGATATGGATCGCCGATAGGTAAGGTCATTAGCTTCCATATTGACTTATCGAAGGGTCAGTTTCTATTTTTATGTGTAAGAATACAAATTGGAAATATCAAAATACTTAATACTGGTGGAAAAACCAACAGAACAATACAACGAAGCATGTCACAAATTTTAACTAATAATATAAAGATAACATGATGTAGAAAGCCATGTGATCCTTCATGGCACGACAAATAGAATGAAGGGCAGATAATGTGCTGTAAAAAGCCACATTACCTCGTACATTTTTAAAATTTACAGCCCACATTCCTTTGGAATATGTTAAATGATTTAAATAAGTCGATGCAGGTATGATACATCGAATATTCTTTAGTCTAGGTCTAGTCTAGGTTCTATAGTGTATCCCATTCTTAATCTAATGGGAACCATACCGTTCCATCTCATCAATCCAGCTCACAGATGGCTTGACTATCTTTAATTTACTAACCGTGGTGTTTCGTTCTATTCGCTAAGCCTCCATCTTTCCTATTAATTAATAGAAAATTCTTCAAATATATTTTCCGTCTGTACTTCTTGTATTTTCCACTTAAATAAATTTGTTAGATTTTATATTCTTTCTACCTATAAATAAAATATATTTCAACAAAATTTTAAAAAAAGGAACAAAAACTTGTATATTTAAATATTCCATGATGATCTTTTGAAAATTTAAACACCAATAAACAAGTTATCGATTTGTTGTTTGAACAGATTTCTACAGATATTCACAAATTCAATGGATAAAAATACAGTATAATATTGCTGTATTGTACGAGTATTAAAAATAAAACTTCCTGTTTTACATATCTTCCTGGAATTCGTGTTCAAAATGAAGATGTAAGATAAAAAATGCAATAAGTCAGGTCTTTACATATACACGAAAAGTATCAATGCGCTTTCTGTAAAATAAAGAAAGAGATGGAACAGTAACCCTATGCAGCCTTTCAGAATATTAAATTAGATATTAGCATATTGTTATTTGTTTGTAAATGCATTGAAAATGTGCTGTAGGTCAGTTAGTATGTATTGTGAAACAGCTATAATTACAGCAAAACTTTCAGTGGATTATCCGATCCGATATAGTTACTGCCATTATTGTTTTGAATAATTCATCCTCATCAATTCCTGATTACTAATTAATCAGTACATTTATATTTTCTGTACGTCATAAATTTTCATAGGTTTATTTAAAAAAGTTTATTTATTTATTTTATATCAGGATATGGATCGGTTAAAAACTTAATTAGAAATTTTATTCATGAAATATTCAGAACTCCACTCGAGCATTCGAAACAAAACAGAAATGAAATAGAAACAATAAACAGTATAAACTGGGTTATAATAAAATTTAATTTAGGTTATATTTGTATTTACAAGGTAATAAACTGTAGCGGAAATTTTATTTTATTATTACGCTCATTTTTAAATAAAATGATATGCGTACTGATTTTCTTGTTTCCGTGTTTTAATATTAATTTGCAATTGAACTTTAATTAATAACAATTTTTACAAATTCAATTTATTCATACTTGTATTCTAAACATATAAATACATATAGACATCATTATAAGGTTCTGTTAGGGTAAATTTCTTTTATTGCCGATAAAGTGTTAAGAAAAACATTCGTAGAGCTAAAAACGAAAGCGAAAGCGAATACGAAAACGAAAAAACAAAAAACGAACCACAAACAAAACGAAACAAAACTCCCTTTACCTTGCGTTTTATTTTTAGAACTTTTGATTACATTTACATTATATTTAATGTACTATACGTGAGATTAGATACGTTAGTTTCAGTAAATTTTAATCCCTAAAAGACCCTGAAACCAATAGGTAGATATAGAAATTGCTAATATACGTTATATAAAGAAATAGTTTAGATTTTCGATTGGTGTATCGGACAAACATTTGTATTTTGACATTTAGAAGCAACACTTTATTCATAGACTCATTCAACATAAACTTCTAAACTTTGGAATTTTTTATCTTTTGTTGTGGTAAATATTTTGAAACATTTATTGTGTTTACTTTTTTTTTAATTAAGAATTTAGATACATTTTCAAAATTGAAAGCAGTATCATTTTAACAGATTTACACTTATGTGTTAATTATATTGATGATGAAAGTAATACTTATCATAACAAAATTTAATTGTATTGTTGCTACAAAGATGATTTTTACGTTATCATTTCATTTCAAGCAATAAGTTGCTTCTGGTCCAAATTAGGCCATTATAACCTTGCTACTTATCGCGTATTCTGAAATATTTCTATAGCAAAACATTATACAATTATATTTAAATTAAAATTGTATCAAAATGATTCTTTATCTAAATTTTTAACAAATAATAAATTTTTATATAAAAACTATAAAACAAATGGAAATTAAAATTGATACATATATTCTGATGGGAAGAAATAAATGTTACAGTTTTATTCATGTTTCTTTGTTGGCATGTTAGTTTTATTAAAACATTTACAGCTTCAATAAAATTTTACAAAGATATAAAATAATTTTTTACGTTGAGAGTAAAAGAATATCAATAAAATTGAAATGGAAGTGAATAAAATAGTCATGTACATAATAAAAATAATCAGTTGGTTGTCTAGAAAAATGAAACATCCCTGAAGGGAGCTTTAAGAAAATTTCAAGAGAAAATATTTATAAAAACAATGTAGGTAGTTGTATTAAAATGTCGTACTATAATGGGAAAATAACTAAGCTGTCAGTTGGAATTTTTCAGAACAATCAAACCCCGTTTTATTAGAATTGAATATAGTCAGGGTTTATTTTAGTAGTGAAAATAGCTTTTATTGCGTAAGGTAAGGGAATTAATTGAAAAATATTCCAGTCACGTATATTGAGAGTTTTTGTAGTAGGATTTTAAAAGTTTTTTTTTTTTTTTGTAAGAGGGTGAATATTTTTAAGATTCCCGGTGCTTTTTGACATTGAAGGGTTATTTCTTAGATAAGTGGAATGTTTAGTGTTTATCACAGATAGGGTGACAACAGTTGATACTTTGCAAGAGGTTACTTCAGGGGAAGTAAAAGTTTCCTTGGTGACGCTTAAGAAGCTTTCGCAGGATAAATATTTTTGGGAGACCAGAGAAACTACTTAAGATTTAGGTGATTTAAACAACACGTTTCGTTTTGCTTGGGATACTCTTTAAATTAGTTTCCCAAACTAACACTTCATGTATCTATTTAAGATATATAAAGGGGAAGTTTGTATGTGGCAGTGAAATCCTTCGAAGGGTTTGTGGTGCTTGTGTATTAAGTTTACATATCTAACTTTCATCTTCTGGATGTTTCAACTTTAACTCGTGCACGATGTCTGTATCTCATCAATTAATTATCTCGTTACGGGTATGCATTTAATTTAATCAAATTCCTTATAGTGGAAACAGGGTGTTTATAATTTTAATCTAAAATAATATATTGAATAGACGTAGATACTAACAGATTCTTTATACTATAGAGGGATAAAAGTTTAATTCTTAATTAAATTAAATATTTCAATTAAGTCATAATACTGGCAAATAGAAAAAATTAATAAATGATAAAAATTAACTTTTTCATTCTTTTTAATTCTCTTTGCAATTTAAGTTACCTTGCTATTCAAAGTTCATGCCAGGGATTTATCCAAAGTTTCTGGTTCAGAAATTCGCAATTGTTTCTGGCCTACTTTAATGTCATAGTAACTCCATATCCCGACATGGTCTAATCAAACATTTTAATTTTAGAACATTCAGCGCCATCATCGTCCATTGCAGATTGCTTAATCCATTCGCTTAGGCAGAAATTTTAAATTTCGTACAAGAATTGGTCGAAAAACTTTGAGAGCTGTATATAGCTCTTCATGCCTCATGGATTAAACTTAACAACCTTCCGTGCAACAAAGATAAAAAATATTTTTAATTCATCATCTGATCCATAGTGTCATTTCGGCAGTTTCAAGAATCTCCAGCATTCTAGAGCCAATTTTTCCTTTGGCCCCAAATCTTTCAAAGCTTCCATAATCTCGTTCTCCAATGTTATGAAATATTTAATACTTTCAGTTCAAAAAGTTTTACCCAAGTTGATCACTTACACTTCTTCTAATCCAACCTATTAACATCTTAAAATCTTTGCCCCTTGAATCAATCATAACATTCTATCATTCCAACTTCACCTATAGAAGTCTCTAAAACTGCTAGCATTAATCATCCAAAATATTCTTCCGATCCAAAATCCACAGAAGCCTCAGTTGTTTCACTCTCTAATTTCTTTCTTAAACTTACAGAACCTTCCACTAATTCACCTGCCGAATCCCTTGGCGCGTCTCTTTTTATGTCTTTAGAATCTTCCTACAATTTCCACTTTGTTATTCCAAAATCCTTCATTAAAGTACTTTCCAAAGTTCTAGAACTTTCTATCGACCTTTCCTTCGAGCTCCTAGAACTTTTCACCAAGTTGTCATCCAGAATTCTAGAATTCTCTTTTAATCCTTCCTGTAAACTTCTAGGTTGTTCAGCCAATTTTCTAGAATGTGCTCCTAGTAGTTTGTATATTCTGAAACGTCTCTGGAACATTCCAATCTAGAATTCTCGCCTAGAAAATTTTGAAATTCGACTGGAATATTTCAATTCAGAGTTTTCTAGTTTTTACAAAATGTATGGCTATTAAAAGTTTCCTTATAGAACTGACTTTCTCATTTTTCTTGTTTATTTTAAATCCTGTTGCTACTGAAGCAAAAACAAATTTTAAAAGTTAAACGAGTAATTATTAATAATAATTAAAATAATTCTTTAACTAGTTCATAAACATTTTAGAATTTTTCGACATCATTATGCGGAAATGTTTTTTAATAAAAATAAATAGATTCTTTGCAATAATGAATATTTTATATTACATAAAACTTGATTCCAAGTTGTTTTACGTTTATAAATTATTTTGTTTGTTTCGTTTTCATGTCGTAAGTCAATTTGTGCATCATTTTTGTTGAACATGAGTGGACCAGAATTGCCATGGTGCATAATTTAACTAACATAAATTCGTGCAATGCACTATTTTAATAGAAAAATCAATAGAATTACAGTTTGATTTACAGCTCTCAAATTATTTCCTGTAAAATTAGTTTGGTAATTTAAGAAATTACTTCTTAAGAAAACTTTTTTGTATATATATATAATTTTTTTTGTAGGATTGCGTGTTATGAAAGGGGGGGGGCAATTTATTTTGTCATTTGTACGTTACATTGTAAACGGATATTATAGTACAAAATGTAACGAAATTACGAACGGAATTTAAATAAAAAGTTAGAAGTTGGGAATTGCCATCTAATATGCATAAGGAGGGATGTTTTGGTTTTGCAGAAAGAAAATGGAAATGCCTCCAGAGGGTTTCCGTGCGTTTTGTGTTATCATATCTGTTTGATACTATTGATTTTCTAGGTAATATTTCATGCACTATCTCCTAATTCCCATGCGAACAAATCGAATTCGTATGCTGTTATCACGGATTGAAATATCACATTTTGTATTAAATACTTTCATCATATGCTAATCCAACTCTCTTTAATATAAGAATTTCACAGGAATGAACCAATATTTGCTTAAAGTTAATTTTTGTCATCTCATCAATATTCCTCGCCCTATCAGTTTGTTTTTTTTCCGGACTTGTGCAAACACCCAGCACAAAAAAAAAATGCGTGCTCGATATATCATTCCCATTTATCCCCATAATTATTGACAACTTCTCTCACACAAACTCTGATTTTATATTCAATTATCTTTCACCGCAAAACCCCATATTTCACAAATCAATACGCTTTTAGTGTAAATTTTAATTAACACATTTTTATTAAAAAATAACGATTCATTTAAAAAAGATTTCAATTACATTTTCATTCATACATAAAGTCAGATGTTAGTCAGTCCGTTTTTAGTTAGTTCTAAATAGTACTATCCATTACATTGAATTTAAATTAATCTATTTAAATGAACCCAATATTAACATTAAATATCGAAAAAACGATCAAATTAAATCAAGAAATAAAATTAATATTAATTTTGTATTCAATATTGTTTATGATAATTTTAATTTTAAAAAATATAGGTAAAGATTTTTCAATCATCTTCTTTATTGTATTATTATTCGATCAAGGATGGGTCATGTAGGAAACTTTAGGGACGAAAGATTTGATTTGGGTAAGGGTTATATCAAAGGATTATCCCTGGTTTTACATTCAATTTAAAAATTTTAAACTATTTGTGAAGTGTACAATCACTTCTTTGCCTACTATTTAATATTCGCTTTGTAAACACAGATAATTTAATCCGTTAGCATCCAATTTTTTATTTCCCATTTTTCTTTTAATTTGTCGGTGATATACTTTCACATTTGACTGACAAAAATACATACATGACGATGTAACCATTTGTTTAAAATCGATATGAAACTGATCTGTCTAACAGTCAGTTAAGTTGATACAATTTACTAAAAAATATTCTTTGGTTAGAAATATTTTCATTAATTTTTGAGGTTATTTATTGCGTTATGGGGATTATCGCAAATAAAATCGTTAAGTTACTAGTAATCTAGAGACTTTAACCTTAAAATCAATAAAATTTTTTGTTTTTTATGTAAGATGTTTCGGTAAATTTGGAAATTCTACAAAATTTTTTTTCATTTCAAATTTACTTATTTTTCCACTACCTTCACACATTCATAGTTAACTGCAACCTTAAACCAAATATTCTTTAAAGATTTATTTTGAAAATTTTTATTTTATATTATGCATAGAAAATTCGAAATAAGTCAGTATTTAATTGAAAGAAAAACTATTATTTAATTTAATTTTCCGTGTAACTTGAAAATTAAATAATTTTAAATAAGCTTTTCTTTAAGTTCAAAATTAATGAAAGAATGCTAAATGAAGCTAACAGTCTTTAAAACTAAAATAGAGTAAAATCATGAACATAATGAAAGCGGAAGTACGAAATTAATAATTAAAGCTTTCAAGACTAGTAAAAAAAAATAGAAAACTTACATTTAAATTTGTAAGTAACGGAAATTTGTATTAAAGTGAATTAACCATAAATCCGCTAAAATGTTATTTGCTAATTTAATGGTATAATTAGGCAAAATGTATATTAATGTATCTACCAATTACAACATATTATATCTATCTATTAATAACTATTTTCATTTCAAATCTAAATCCACAACTAAATATCCATTTATTACGTGACCTGCAATTGTAGCAATATACTCGATTCATAATTATCAACATATGAAGTTCATTAAAATTTGTTTTGTAGAATTGTATAGAAATACGGGAATCAGATTGTTGATTTCAATATTTTTGCTACACTTCTCCAAAATAAGATACAATCGTAATTCAAAACATTATTTATTTCATATTTTCTTTAAAAGTGTTTCTTGCAATTTTTGGCACAAAAAAAGTCAGAATCCGATTTTTTGCAATTAATTTAAGAACTTCTTATCGTTTTTTGGAAATTCTTTAAAATCGTATTTTCACGTAAAAAATTGTTTTCTTTTTTAGGACCATTTTATCTTTCCTTGTTTAGTTCAGTTTCTTAACTCTCAAATCCACCAATTATGGAACGTCTGGTCACCTTAATTCATGACTTTTCTCTATTCTCTTACTACTTTTTCTAAGATATAATTGAAGGGCAGGTGTGACAAGCCGCCTCTTTGTCGCATCCCTTTCTTTAAACTCAATTCCCAATACTTTTTGGACATTAAACAATACAAGATTAAACTTAAACATGTAGTTAAGAACACATTTTAAGGCATTCTTGGAACTTTGTCCATTTAAAAGGAAATGGCTTATATTTAAAAATGATATTTATTTATAATTTAACAATAATAATTCATTTTTTAAATAAATGTTAAAAAACTTGAAAATATTTCCTGGCAATTTCCCGAAAAGCAGTTTTATGTATTCTTCAGGGAATTTAGCAAGATTTATATAGCGAATTAGGATGAAAGCTGCTTTTACGCTTTATAAATTTGAATTTTAACTTTATTTTGTTTATTTTGAATTCATAGGGACATCTAGTATCTAATGCACAAGATAGAGAGGTAGTTCAAATGTGAAAGTAGTTCAAACTTGAGATGTCCTTACTGGTAGTTCTAGTTGAACCAACTGAAATGTCAAATTTATGTTGATGGAGGGTCTAAGAATTGTTTTTTAGTCATTATGCCTTTTTTACGTTATTACTGGTAGTATGCAATTAATACAATGTTAGATAGTAGAGAAATTATTGAGAAGAAGTTGAATAAGGATACTGAAAGTAAGTTGTGATGGATTTATCAAGGTTATGTTATTGATGATTTGTACTTTTAGGGCTTATAGGGGAAGTACAGTTGAGGCAATATGGAAAACTTATTGAAAAATATGATACCAGGATACAGAAGTATAAACGGAAGTTGAATCCTTGGATCAATGTGCGAGGAAGACCAATTACAATAAATGTACGTAAAGGAAATTGTATACTGATGTTTTAAGAGTATATATTTTATCATTTTTGTGTTTTAATATGTAACGATGAAGCAAAATAGTTCATTCATTTATTATAACCTTAATTTATACAATCAAGTTCAATATTTTTCTGTTTTAGATTAAACCATGTGAAAATATAACGCTTCTTCAATTGGTTCATTCCGATAACAAATTATTAAGCCGAATTTTATTAAGTTTATCGTCAGTATGTAATGAAATAAATTTATTAGTAAATGAAGCAAAAGAGAAATTTTATAATGAATTTTTATATTACGGAGAAACTGGCTCAGAACAATATCAAGATTTAGGGAAATTATTCGACTTGCTTCAACAAGTACAATTTTTTGTTAACCGCTCCCAACAAGTAATTACTCTAACTCTACGGCAATTATGTGCAATTTTAGGAAATGGTCTGTACTCAAATACAAATTCCACCTCCTTCCCAGTGAGTAAAAAAAAAATTTGAAATTGTGGAATTAGAAGCAGTTGCAATTTTTTTTAGGAACCTCTGGATTGTCTGTCTGAGTTACTGGTAGTTTTAGTTACTTTAGATTCACTGTTATGTTCCAATGCTATTTTAGAGAATTGGATGGCTTATCGGAGGGCTGTTAAAGCTATGTCTCATAATCCAGCTCAATTTAATGTGAGTCATGAAAATATTCGAACGCTTGAGAAGAAATTAGTTGAATTGGAAGTAGAGTTACTATCTGGGAATATTCTGCAGGTAAGGTAATATCAAAGAATGACATTAACAACAATATTAAAATATGTTCGTATTCTCTATATTAGTCATAACCTTTAGAAACTTTAGATTAGTGATCTCAAAGTCAAATTGCAATGATTGCTGATTTAATTAGAAGGAAAGAGATAAAATAATAGAAAATTAGAGATTTGTTTTGACAACTTTGTAATTATCATCAATTTTCTGGTCATAATGAGTGGGTGGGAGATGGACTTGTAGTGGATCAGATGTATTTGAAAGAAATTGAATGATGAAACATTAGAAATTCCTTTTTTTTCATCCATTTTTAAATTTAGACGTCCGTTGATTGGATTTACATTTAATTTTCCTTCTTCGACATGTTTATTTCTACTATAACTGTCTTTGGAATGAAATCAAATTTGATATTTATATGTGAATTTTAGAAATCAATGGAAAAATGTTTGCAAGAAAGTTTGTTAACAGCAATTAAAAATTGTAATTTGCCAACTGAAATTATATTATTCATAAATCAAATAATTTATGAGTTAGAGAGAGATGACGAGAATATATTATTTACTCAAATTTGGATTCAAGCAAATGCACTAATTGTCTTACATTTTTATTTGAATGGCAATGTGGATAAAAAAATTATGAAGAGGCTGGTCGAGATCAATAAAAAAGTAAGTTGATTTTGAAATTAAATAAATAGAAAAGTAATTTCTAAAATTTGATAAAATATTATTTTTGATTCTTTACACTTTTGTTAATTTTTTAATCAATAGATTTCAGCTTGTACAATTTCCGGACAAATTGTGTGGTACCCAGAAAAATTTTTAATGAAACACATTCCAATTATACACAAGTTCATCGATCTTAAAATGGTTACAACATTTCGAAAAACACAATTATCTCATCGTAGTCAAAACTTTTCCAAAGAAACCCACCAATTATGTATTCAAGTATGTATTTAGAAATCGATTTTTACCTGATTTAATTGATTAATTTTTAGTGTTGTTTATGGATAATTGAAATCGAGAAGATTTTCAAGCAAGATATGAGCAAATGTGATACAAAGCCATTACAAGAAGCGTGCAATTTATTAGTAGACGGGATAAAATTGGTAAAAAAGATTAGCGAATTTGTTAAATGGATTACTAATTTGCATGCTGATGAAGGCAAACCAATGCCGAAATCAGTTTTATTAGCGTTATGTAAATTAGTTGAGATCTTAAAATGTTTTCAGTTTATTTTTCATAGAAATATTTTACCGCTTTCATATATTATTTCATTAATATCACAACTTTCAACACATAATGCTTTAAATTTATTAGCAAATATTAAGGTAAAATTAAATTTTTTCTATTTTGAGTCGAATTAAAAAAATTTATTATTATAGAGAAGTTTTACACAAGAGAAGACGTATAAAGAACAACAACTAGATGTGCTTTCAGCTATTGTAGTAGCTGAACATGCCTTAAAAGGTTACTAAAATAAACAAAACATGATTTCTTCGCATGCTTAAAAGTTTTTTTGTTTTAGGACCAAATACCACAAATCGTATTTTAGTTGCGAAACTTTCTTTATCAGCAAGCGGATTATCAAATGAAACTTTGGTCAATATTCGTTTGGTAGTAAATCGTTTGGAGTTAATATCCAATTTGATGCAAATCATTAATAAGCTTACAAATTGTTCTTTTCTTTATTGGCATCAAATTTTATTTCCTCTTTATTTTGCAAAATTAGTTGAACGATCAGATCTACAAAAATGTCATGTAAGTTACGATTAGTAGATGAGTAATCTTGAAATGAGTTCAAATTCTTTTGTTCATTCAAGATTATACATGGTATTAAAGCATAATTTTTTTATTTGAATAAATTAATATATTATTTATTATATTTTCAGCTTTTAGTTGCTGCCTTATCTGATTGCATATATTTTGCTCCGAATACAAAGTCAATTGCTCAAAATTATATAAAAAATAACATAATTTCCAATTTAAACCAATCTGTAGAAACAAGCTTACGTTTACAAACACATCTCCATTTAAAACTACCTGCTTCAAATCCATTCCAAAATATCCTTCCTCAAAACTTCAAAAAACTCAACCCAATTATACTAGGAAATACATTTGTAAATGTGAAACATGAAGTGGAACACTATTTAAGTACTATGTTTTACAATTTAACAACCGTCGTTTTACATGATTGGCGAACGTATGGAGAGATGCGACGTCTAGCTGTACTCCAATATGGTTTGACCACTGTTGAGGATAACCTCCCTGTACAAACTTTAGAACAAGGACTGGATGTTTTAGAAATCATGCGAAATATTAATGTTTTTGTAGGGAAGTATTTATACAATTTAAACAACCAAGTTTTTATTGAGGAATGGAGCAATAATAAACACTTGAACACCATTAATATTTCACATGTTGCAAATTCAATACGTACTCATGGTATTGGAATTATGAGCACCACTGTTAGTAAACCTAATTCACATATCAAGATAATATACTAACGAATTCAATTTTTAGGTAAATTTTACGTACCAATTTCTACAGAAGCAGTTTTTCATTTTTTCACAATTTATGTTCGATGAACATATAAAATCACGTTTATTAAAAGATTTACGTTTTTTTTCCGAATCTAAAATTCAACTAAATCAATTATATCCTTATACACGTGCAGAAAAATTTAATTATGGAATTAGAAAATTAGGTTTAAATGAAAACGGTTTGAGTTATTTGGATTTATTTCGAAAACTTATCACACAAATTGGTAAAGAATTTTTTTTAGTTTTATTTCCTAATTTATTTATAATGGATTGTAATATTATTTTAGGTAATTCCATGGGATATGTAAGAATGATTCGAGCTGGTGGTAAAAGATGTGTTGCAGATGCAACATGTTTTCTGCCCGATTTTAAAGCTGTGGATGACTTTAATCGAATTATTGATGAAAGCGATCTTCCAAATTTAACCAAACAAGCTGCTTATTGTTTGAAACGTGATATTAATAATTTAGTTGATAATTTTGAAGAAGCTACTGAATATTTTAAGGTAAGATTCATTAAACTTTCATCTAAAGTATTTTATCTTTTCACAAAAATTTGAATTTATAGCTACAATTATTATAAAATTATCCGAGCTCTAAAGATGCGTCGAATTTAGGTTAATAACAGTAGTTGTACAGTTTGCTCTACGGTTACCGCCGTACATTTTACGCTGTTTCTAAACTGTTTTCATATCTATGTAAATTGTTCTAATTGTTGTCTTTTTTGTTTCAGCTTCTTATAAAAGTATTTGCGCCTTCATTCCGCGATCCACAAAATATACATTTACGCAACTTCTACCTGATTGTCCCTCCATTAACAATAAATTTCATAGAACATTCATTAACATGTAAGGAACGTTTGAATAAAAAAAATCGAGAAAGTGCATCTTTCACAGATGATGGGTTTGCAATGGGTAACCTATATTATATTCAAAATATTTAAAATTTGTTAAAAATTTTCTTTTAAGGTTTGGCTTATATTATTGAATTATTAGATCAGGGTAGCCAATTAAATTCCTTGCATTGGTTTCAATCGGTTAGAGCGAAACAAATGCAAGATTTGCAAAATTTGGAAAATCAAAAATCTAAATCTAGCAAAGAGGATGTAAAATTACAACAAACTTTATCACTTACTGAAAAGAGAATAAAGGCTATTGAAAAGGTTTTATAGAACTTTTGCAATCAAGATTATTTAGTGTTTTTCTAATTTTTGTTTTGTTTTAGGAATTTTTATTATTGCACTATAATTTTAGTAGTGCAAGAATTTTCTTCGATACATAATTATATTATTTTTTTATATGCTGTTTTTACTGAAAAACTATATATTTTGTGATAATATGCCTACAATATTGTTAAACATTGCTTTATGAATTGTTTATTATTATAAAGAATTAATAACCAAAGTAGTAAAAAAAAGATAAATTGTTTATAAAACTGTTGCCTGATTATTTTTTGAAAGCTTATATATTTTATATCAAAATGCTGTGTGCTTATTTAATGTGAATATATATAATAAAAGATTCATTTTATCAATATAAGTTTTTTCTATTAAAATCTTTATTTTGTTTTTTTGTTTAAAAAATACAAATTTTTAATCATAATTTAAATATATAAATCCACATCTTTTACCTAAAACTAATCACATCAATATGAATTTCCTTGGCAAAAGTAAATTTGACCTTATTAACTGAAGTATAATATTTCATTTACAATGGTAAATTGTAAAGTGACCAAATATGAGTGAGAAGCAAAAACTCTTTAATGCCTCTCCCACACATTGACCAACAAATATCTTGGCAAGACTTGTTCAAGCGTGGCTTTCATACATAGGGTCAACATCTCTCACATT
The DNA here is from genome assembly GCA_027574865.2 of Coproporus ventriculus. Classification (NCBI taxonomy): domain Eukaryota; kingdom Metazoa; phylum Arthropoda; class Insecta; order Coleoptera; family Staphylinidae; genus Coproporus; species Coproporus ventriculus. The sequence continues at coordinate 34,257 of JAODAH020008854.1, read as the reverse complement.
GATCAACGAATGTCTTGGTGAGATATTTGTTCATAAGTGTAGCTACCTCATTGGACCAACATCCATCTTACTGACCGGGGATAAACAAGTCCACCAGGACAAAGCACACAAAGTCAGCTCCTTACCAAGTACTCTCCCCAGTATGAACATTGAACCAGTCACCCAAATTTCACCGAAATAGAAATTCTCCATAGGACACCATCAAGCAATGAACTTGTTGTAAGTATAAATGACGAGATAAAATAATTTAGATGATTTAAAGTGGGTAATCCAACTTATCGGTTTGCAGCAATAGATATTATTTATATAATGTGCATTAGATGATATGGGCGAATGTAATTTTGGAGTGTTGATTGGATTTTTGAAATGTAGTTTCTCATATCGTTTGCATCCAAATAAAGTCAGCTAAATACAAGAATTTAACAGTAAAATATATTATTATAGGAAATAAAATAACAAGAAAATGATTCAGTGGAAGGCAAAGATGGAAATCCACTCCAATGCTGAAAAAATTTAAATTTTGAACGCACTAACCGATGTACATATGGTTGTATAACTAACTTTGAAAACATTTCATTCACTACTTCAGTTGCTTCAGTTCATCCAATCATAAATTGAATAAATACCTGATACAATTATGTACACTTTACTCCCGATTGAAAATTAATTAAACACTTAAAATGTTATAAATATATTGCTTTAATTAATTATGGGCTCACAATAATTTCAAATAATTTATATTTGTGAAGTAACAGTGATGTGTAATTTTAGGTTATTAGTTTGATACAAATAGGTAATTTGTACTTGCAATAAAAATATAATGTGAGTAAATTAAAATTTAATTTAATTTTATAGTTACAATGTCAGGCCCTCCACATCATTTTATTCCGGGCTTACCCAATACCCAACAAGGGATGCGGAATCAATTTGGTGGTCCCATGCAAAACCCAATGGGTAATACGATTCAAAATCAATTATTATCGAATCAAATGCCTGTACAAATGGGTAACCAAATGGGACCACAAATGACCAATCCAATGATGTCACAAATGGGGAATGCGCTGGGAAACCAAATGGGTAATCCTTTAGCAACACCGATGGGAAATCCTATTGCAAATCAATTAAACGGGATGTCAGGAGGAAACCAAATGATGGGGCAACTAAATCAACAATATGCTATGAACGGAAATCCACAAATGCAACAGCAACCACCAAATCCTATGCAGATGCAACCTCAGGGTATAGGTATTTATTTTCTTAATCCACAAATTATGTGAATTAAAAATTTGCTTTAAAAGATGAAGTAATATCAAGAATTTTCGAGTCATTACCTTAAAATCACATCTTAACGCATAAAAAAATGAGTATATCGCCGTCAACATGACAACACTACGTAAGTTCAATTTTTATCTACATTTTTGTATAAAATAAAAATTCAATACTTTCGTCCTTTACTTTATGAAAACCTTCCATATTTAGGATAGAATAAAACGATAAGTTTGTGAAAACCGAAAAGCTTACCTTTTTATTCTATCTTATAATAAAAATATTTAGAAATTAAAGGTTTTAAAGGTTTGCAACATCACACCATGCCTCAACAACCGCAACAGGTGATGCAACCAACTCCAAATGTGGCCCCAACCCCTACCCCTCCTGCGCAATCTCAACCGCAGCAATCCAAAGAATTCAACACAGCTTCATTATGTAGAATAGGGCAAGAAACTGTACAAGATATTGTTAGTAGAACTCAGGAAGTCTTTCAAACACTTAAAGCTATACAGGTTACTTAAGCTCTATTCATAATCAAGCACAGAATTTGCTAATAATTTTTTCTGATTTTAGCCACCTAATGGAACACCACAGGGAACAAATGCTAGTACTGATAAGAAAGTAAAAGTACAAGAACAATTACGGACGATTCGGGTATTATTCAAACGTTTAAGATTAATTTATGAGAAGTGCAATGAAAATTGCCAAATACAAGGAATGGAATATACTCATATTGAATCTTTGATCCCATACAAAGATGAAATTGATCCAAAACATGATGAAAAGAAAAATTCTGAAGCGTATCGTTCAGCTATTGAAGAAAGCAAGGAAGTAATGGAACAAGTCGTTCTAAAAAATAAACAACTCAAGGAAGTTATTGATCATTTAAGACGAATTATCTGGGAAATTAATACAATGCTCACTATGAGACGGTCATAGTTTTGCTTTATAACTTCATCTTACCAAAACTAATTCTTTTTTTAAAAGTAATTTCATATAGTTTAACTTTATACATCTACTATTAATTACAACTTTATTTTGTTTTTATTGATTTTGATATCTTTACTATAATAAAGATACATTTATTTCTTTACATACCTCTTGTTTCATTTATAATCATGCATTGGACTTGATATTGTCTTTCATTTTTCTTAACTATCTACATTTCTTCCTTGACCTACTATTCTTTCCAATATTTATTAACTGAAAAGGTGTTTTTTTTTTTTAAATATAGTTAGAAATTTTCTATTTTAGTAAGCCCTTCAACAGAACTGGATTTTTGACCTTTTTCAGGTGTTTGGAACACTTGTGAGATATTTAAATATTATTCCAATGTCTAACCGGAATTTTTCAAGAATTATGTCCATGAGCTACTTGTATATTTGCTTTCTTTGCTGCCTCATTCACTAAAATGCTCTTTTATTTAATTTTTTTTTACAAATACTGAAAATTTATTTTCTAAATAGTCCATAGTCCTGAATAATTTGTGTTAGCAAACCTCTTAACTGCATCTAAGCATGTAGTGTGACAAATCTTTTTATTTTTTCTATGCATCTTAGCTTACTATTCTGCGGTTCATCAAAGTTAAATAAAACATGAACACAAGGCTTAGTTTAGTAATGCTTCTATTATATTTTAAGAATCATTGAATTGGATACGTTGCTGTGAATTTAACAAAAAATTTCATGTTCTAAAAAAACATTAAAATTTTCTCTATCATGTGATTTATTAGTTATTTTTTTAGTTGTTACAAAAATGTTATTCTAGTGTTTTTTCCAAAGAGGTAATTATCTTAAATCCTTTGAAATCTTAAAAAAATATAGTGCAAATAAGTTTATTGTTAAAACTACGAATAATTTACTAAAACATAAATGGTACTGTATATAATAAATTGAAAAAATCTCATCAATTTAACAGACAAGTTCTAAAGCACAAGCATCACAAAATTCATTACTTTCATCGTTCAAAACTTTTTCACAAATTTTACAACACAACAAATTTGCCACTAAAGCATCTGTAATATTTTCCTCGTCAATTAAATGATTTTCTGCTTCTATATCAAACATTTCTTGTTGAACTAAATTCAAAGCTTCTAGGACTTCATTTTCATCCATACTTCCTTCTTTAGCTGTAGACAGCAACATTTCTTTCATTTGATTATATCCTTGATTTATCAGATCTTTTTGTGAAATATTTCGATTTGCATCAAAAGATTGATTCCTTATCGTCCTCAATCGACTTTTAAATTCCTACAATAACAAAGGTTATAATCCTAACATTTTAACTTCTACATTTACCCACCTTTCTAATCTCAGTTTTTAATTCATCTACTTTATTTCTCTCATTCGTGATGGTCTTCTTTGCTTCTAGATACCGGCTATTATTTTTGAATGACATTTTTGAAATTTAATTCTAAACGTTATAAATACATGTAAGTGGATCGTATTTTGTGAAGACTACATTAAATTTGAGTTTTTGAAAAATTGCATAACTTACAGGGACCAATTATTGATTTGTTTAGTATGCAATTTGGGTTGCATACAATGAATTTAAAATTGTTGATATTTTAAAACTTATATTCCTGTACACTAACTTTCATAAAATTCTTGAACTGTAAAAGTATTAAACAGATGTTAAAATATTTATACAAATTATTTCACTCTAAAAAGTAGTAACACTAAATGTGTTACTACTTTTTACTTTCATATAAGAAATGTTCTTATCAAAATTTAAACTGCATTTTTTTCTGTGAATACGTCGTGTTCTTGCAAATTAAAATATTTCGAAGAAGAAAATAGACTAAAATGTTTTAAATTTTAGTATAATAACCGTAAATAATATAGAAGAAACAATTAAATAAGAGTGAAAATAATAAAAAAAAACTGAAAGGATTAGTATTAGATCAATAAGAAAAAAAAATCCGTTTTATACAGAAATGTGATAAAAGAAAATCATGTTTTAAAATGAAGTGCCTTCTGATGTAAACCACAAAGTGAAGATAGAGTAATTTTCAATTTTCTTGTGGTTAGATATGATCTCAAACTTAAACATGTTGTTACTTACCTATCTCCTGTACCTTTCATAAAACCATATCACAGAGTTAATTAGAAAGAATTATATGAAAGACATGGAAATAAGATGAGTTAAAAAACCATTTGCTAGATAATTCGATTTTTCAACGATTTTAAATTACCTTTTATTTATTTTTTTTTGCGACCTATGTTTAATTTTTATATTTTTAGATTATTTTTATTATTTGAAGGGTATAAGTTTCTGTCTGTATAGGTATTTAATTTTTAACGGTTTACAATACTAATTTTTAAAATTATTATTAGCCAGTCAATTTCAATCTTGACATTTGATAGTAGAACTTATAAACATTAAATTAAATTTGTTAGTTATGTTAGTATCATCTAACACAAGCTTTGAGAGATAAGGATTACATTCTGGAATGATTATCATCCTAACTATCCTTTGTGGCCTTCATGTGTTCACAGCAAAGCAAGGAATTCCACCTTCCAAATCTTTGATTATAATTTTTTTTGCAAAAATAAACTTAATGTTCTAAAATATTTTTTTTAGCAAAATTTCGTTTCATTAAAACTTTTAATTATTTTTAGAGGAATTATGTGCAGCATTATCCACTAATGATATCGTTGCGAATCTCCAATATCAATTTTAGGCCTGTTGGAAACATTTTGCTTTGGGAGAAACTAAAAATTTATTATAAACGAACCAATAAATATTTGGGAGTAAGAACTTATAAAAATAATGTTATTTAAAAAAAAGTTCTTAAAATTTTGATCTGCGAGAGAAGAATGTTACGGCGGTTATGTATAAAATGCCTTCCATTGTAATTGGTATGAAAGTTTTTTTAAAGTATGTTTTAATTTGACAAACCAATCGTCAAATATTTTTTATTATTTTTTTATGGGTAATTTTTTATTGAAATTTGCAATAAAAATTGTTTTTACAAGAATTATTCCAATAATAATTTTATTTTGGTTTAGCTACGTCGAATATGGGAATTGATGATTCGTTTCAATATCATCCAAATTAATTAATAGGTGTATGGTTTATTAAATGAAATACCAATGAAAGGAAATTAATCAATTATAAGCATTCGCTATTAATTTGGTTTACTACTCTTACCCTTATCTGGTTATATTTTCAATCTGACAGCGAGGTTAAACCTTAAAATAGATAAAATATGATGAAATTAATGTAATTGAATATCAAGTTGAAAAAGGGAGTAATTAACCAAATGACCTTTTTATTTGAAAATTTGTTTTGAATATTTATTTTTGCGGTTTTTTTGGTTTGATGAGTAATAGAAATAGTTGCGTGGTATGTTTAAAATGGAATAATTTGTGTGCGACGGAGAATAATTTGAGAGGGAGTGGTGTTGTGAGAACAGAAAAACAAAAGGTACGTGGAAGGTTTATTGAATAATTGTGATATAAATTTGGCATTTAATTTGAAAGGTGTAAGGCACAGAAAAGGTAGTGGTTTTAAAGATTCATATACGAATATGGAAAGTAGAGAGAAAGTCGGGCGCTCGCGTGATAACGTGCTCGAATTCCATGTAGGAGAGCTTCCCATCGCCATCGACGTCGGCTTCTTCGATGACCTTTTCGGTAATTTGTTGCATTTCTTCAGGGGATAATTCCTGATGTGTGAGAAGTCGGATGGTTTGATCTAAATCCTCAGCTCCGATATGATGATCCCCATCAAAATCTATATAAAGTAAATTGTGATTAAGTTTGATGAAAGTAAATCCACTTTGGGCTAACCGTAGATCCGAAACGCGTAGAAAACTTTGATGTCACGGGGTGCTTGTTCACTGAAAACCGATAAGAGTTCGAGGAAATCCTCGAAAGACAAGTTACCTTTACCGTCGCGTGAAAACACTTCACAAATACGCCTCCTAAAGGGATTTTCCTATAAAAAAAAGCTTGTAACATTTCTTTTAATAATCTTTTAACTATTTCTCACTCTGAGCTCTGGTAACCTCTCCATACTATCAATAGGTATCCGAATCGTCACGGGTTGATTCTCGGTCATACTCTTTGGAACTAGGTCAGACCGCACCTCTCTAAACCTCTTATGAACTCTGCAATTAAACCATTGCAAATTGTATATTTCCAGTACAATAATTCAATATGAACATCACCTTAATATCTCCTTGCGGGTGAAGAACGTACAATCCTTTAAAACATCACGGAACGTTTCACAAATCCGAATTAAGTTTGGAATACACTCACCTGATAATTTTCAAGTTGTTGCTCTGTAAAAGTAACTAATTTATTACCCATAGTTTAGTACATCAGCTACGTGTTTCTTACAACCAAATGTCCGCGCGAAACTTATTTCAACCCCGTATAGTTAGCGTCTCCTTAGCAACCACAGGCGCGGCAACAAGTCATTTGTTTAATACTATTGATTTTTTTGACCACGTTCCTTAATTGTTCCGCATAATCATAGATTTACAAACACCCACAGATACACTCACATTAATTAAAGGTAATAAAAATTCAGAGATATTCTCCAAAAACTTCTTTCTTTCAAAAATCAACCGAGATATTATTATGTCTAAAACATCCTCTTACAATTGAAGACTACTATACTTTTTATTTTCTATTTTTTTATTGCTTTTCAGAGAGATTTGGTATCCCGATAATCAACATAAATATTCTATTTATTCATAGAACTTTTTATCATACATTTCCGAACTTTGGATTTTTTTGCTCATTGATTGTTTTCCGAATAATATTTTCAACCATTCAGTCATTCATCGAACAATAACATTATAGGCTTAGCCACTTCTTCTTATCCCACAAAAATAATTAAGATTTGATCAAAATGTGATCAAATTTTCACTAAAGAAAATTATGAAAAGCAGATGGTTATTTTGTAATTTTTTTTATTGTCCAAGAAGTGCCCGATTTTTTTTTTTTTTTTCATTTGTACCCTTTTTTCGACTTCTCGACCTTCTTCTCTTGATATTTAAATTTTAGGACAGATCCTTGGTGTCCTTATTCTTCACTTGTTTTTTCTTTTCTTTTGAACCAATATGTTCAATTTCATGAAATATATTTTTACTTGCCTTTAAAATTTTACATTTGTAAAAATCTATCTAATCTTGTATTTTCCAAATCGATTATTTATGATATCTAATAATTTATTACTAAAAATTTTATTCTGAAAATGTGACTGGTTAATTCTATACTTAATACAGTTTGATACAAAAGTTTTAATTGAACGAAAATATTATTAATTCATAACCTTCTTACTTTTTATCTTTTTTTGTAGATTCATTTTAGTTTTCATAACAAACTATTTTAATGTTCAATGAAGACATGTGAAAGATGAGACGCCATTTACCCCTTTATCCATTCTTCTCTTAACAGAAGCTCCCAACCGTCAACTTCCCTTCCTCAATAATTATAAACTTATTATTAAGATTACTTCATCTGGAATGATTGTTTCCCTTTTCACACCAAATCTTATTTAAATTAATTTCACTCCACTAAAATTTTCCTTTTTTTTTATTCTCAGACACATTTCAGGATCATTCTTACACTCAAAGAGATAACGTTTCAGGATGTTTAAACAATACTCTGTCCTCCCTCGAGACGAAACGGGGTAGTTCATTTTAAGTGAATACAACCAAACATAGAATAATACATTAATGACCAGTTTTGCCATTGTCTAAATAAGCCTTGTATATTATAATAAAACGCCTCCAGATTTCTAGTTCAGGTATTTCCCAGGGTTCTACATACACCTCGTTGACATATCATATTTCATGCCATCAATTTCATTTATTTAAATAAAATTTCCCCGAAATCAAATTCACATTAAATTTTATTAATTAAAATTTATTAAATTTTAATATAATTTTATTAAAATATTTCCAATTGTTGGAATGGAATGTTTGTTTTGACTTTATACTCGGAATAACCATACATATATAAACAAAAACTATATTCTAGGTTTTATTAGGAAAGTTATTATTAATTAAATTTATCAAAGGTCGGATTTCACATTTCATATCCAAGCGTTCTACTCCAGTATATCTTTAACCTGAATTCCAGGAATACCGATTTTTCCAAAGGAAACTTCATGAAATGCCTTTTTGAAAATGTCAAAAGTGAAATTATCTCTATTTGATGCAATCATATGTTCTTTACAAGATAAAATTGATCAAAATGCAATAAATTTCGAATCTAAATTTTCCTTTTATTTTTATATTCCAGCCCAAACTAATTAAAGTATTAAATAATCTCCAACAATCAGCTAAAACAATTGTTTTGTTTTGATTAATTCCATTAGTAGATTTAACTAGATATTTATCTTATTTTATTTTTAGTAATAAATATCTTTCTATCTTACACGAAGAGAAAATGGAACTTTGTACTCCGAAGCAGACAAAAACTAACAGAATTGCGTAGACGAGAAAAATATTTTTTCTTTTTCGTATAGATGGCGTTGTAGTAATATGTTTTTTGCAAGTTAAAACCGAAATCGGTGTTGATTTTGACAAATTGGCTCAAATAAGTGATATTAGTTATTATAATGAAATAGTACTCATATTTATAAATATTCGAATAACATTTGAACTATTCAAATTGAAATATTTTTAATAAGGCTTCCGAAGAGGTATTTTTCTTTTGTTGTAAAATTGGTGTTAACATCCTGTTATGGGATTGTTGCTTTTAATATCATTTTAGGAGTCGAAAGTTTTTCTCAAAGAATATTCGGCATATTCCTTTGGGCTCTCTAAAATTAAATAAAGTGTGTCTCTGAGTTGAGGGGTTAACGAATAAAAAATATAAGAATCTTTATTCTAAGGAATTTTTATTCGCGAATTTGCTATATAGGCTTGAACTCTTAATAAGTAAGAACATTGGTTAAATTAATTGTCTTGAATCAATGCGGAGTATTCATTAATAATTAAAAATTGAAATTTAAAAAATTTGTAAACTGTATCGATATTGTAAAATCGAAAACAATTTTTATTATTTTAAGTTATTATCTGAGAGGTGTATTAACCTTTGTCGGTGGCTTTTTATTCGAATCGCATTCAAACTCGAATGTATACTGAATTGTTTCGGATTAAAAAATAAATGCGATTCGTATTTGAAATTGTAATGCTCGTTGAATATTTGAGATTAAAACATGACCCGATTTAAAAATATTTTTTTTTATCTCCGACCGATAGGAGAAAGACATTTGGTAACCGTTTTATAGTTTTGTGCGTTCCTAATGAAATCGGTGAAATGAATGTGAGGGATTAAAAAGTATGTGTGAGCGTGTAAGAGTCAAGGACAAGGCTAAATTCAACCTGTGGATATTATCAATGTAAGTTTTAAATGTTTCGTAATGAAAGTAACATCTTGAGTTTCCATGTGAAAAATCAATTAATTCAGTTTGTACGTGGGGAAAATAATGAATATTCATTTAGTCGTTTTTCAATCATTAGAGCAAACGAGAATTTTCCTTCGCAGATTTAAAACCAAACAAATCCTATTTAATGTGCCAAGAATATATTTTACATTAAAAGGTTTGAGACTAATTATTATCAATATTTTTTTTTTTTATAAAAATTCATCTCCTTTCAAAAATATGAAATCTGATACATTCGAGTAATGAGGACATAATATGAATTTTGTAATATCTCGAAGTATATTTCCATTAAAATAAAACGAAATGAAAGCGTCCATGGAAATTAAGTAAATTCTTATATCATTTAAACTGCTTTGAATATACATGTACTCACAAATTCTGGAACCGCAATAATTTGTATTCCAGACATGTCTGCTTGTAGCTACATCTAGAAGAAAAGAATGTAATTATCATGCGAACTAAAACTAAATAAGTACAACATATTTTTAGGACAGGGAAAACATAAAGTTCTTTAATGCATTAATTATCTCTTCTCTAAACATTTAAAATATTTTTTTTTGCAAGGTTAGAACAAATAAAACCACTAAAGAAAATAAAATAATTTAATCATTTTTATTTCCAAAACTTCATTTTTAAAGGTTATTTTTTTTAGAAAATAGTACATCTAATCTATAAAACATGAAACAATTTATTATTTATACTAACTTTATCAATCAATCAACGATTCATTTCTTCGCTTTTTTTAGATTAAAAATTTTAAATTCAAATTCGAATAGAGCACCAAAATAGTTTCGTTCTCCTAATTTTATTTTGGCCTTGATCAATTTTGGCAAACTAACATAACTAGATTGCTTGTAAACTAATTTTTCGGACACAAACTAAAATTGCAGTATAAATCTTGAGCTTTAAGTAAATAGTTCTTAATCCATCTTTTTCAATTATTTTATTTAAATCATACAATAATTTGTTTTAGAAAGTGAATTTTGGTTATGTATCTTTTAATAATTATATTACATATTAAGCATATCGTTAGTTTTAAAATTTGGTCGTTTCAGAAAATCTTTCCACATCAAGTGATTTTTAATTTTACCCATTTTGCTCATTATATTTTTTTTTAACGGTTCAAAAATAAAGAGATAAATTTGAAGATATTAAAAAGATCAAATTTTCATTATAAACTGCATTTTCTTTCTGAGGTAATTCCATATTTTCAAAAATTAAAGTTTGTTAATGCAAAAATAAAATGAAAACATATTTAAATATTAGTTGCTTTTCTCGCTTCGATGGAATTGGAAGCAAATGAAAATTGTTATTGGAAAAGCTGATCATACTTTTCCGATAGACAAAGTTTTTTTCGATCTCATTTCCTCATCATTAAAATTAAATTTTATCTTATTCGCAATATTGCGAAACTTTATCAGTTAATTCATTCTTTCCTAGGTATGAAAATTTCTGAAATAATTTAATAAGAAAAGATTCGCTTATATTTCTTCTTCTTTCTCTGTTCATTTCGTCTTTTTTTTTCGAAGTTCTGACATATTAAACACCCTCGCTAAATATAACATTTATTATAATTTTTGATTATTCAATTTTACATCACATTATTTTTTGGCATTATTATGCAACCAGCAGAATTATTTATTTAAAACTTTTTTACTTATTTGTAAATTGAGCTCGATGCACGAGCGTGTTTATTTAATTGAAATTTGTTATATAATTGTAATCAATTTACAATTCTAAATCAATTCTGCGGGGCATATCGCTTATTTTTATTTATTTATAGCTTTTTGGTACATCACTTAAAGGTTTTTATGAATTAATCCAAAACAATACATTTACCTATAACACGTTAGAAGAATAGAACTATAACATTTTAGGAACAGAAAGGCACGTATACATACATGCGAGTTGATTGTCAAGTAGTAACACAAATTAAACTATAAATTAGCAACAATTTTAAATTAGCACATTTTACAGGATAGAGTTGGGCTATCTCTGCTTAAACAAACATACCCTCTAAGCTGTGCTGATGCACGAAATTTCATGCATTTTGATAAAGAATATAATGAGTAAAAAATAAAAATAAAAAGTTATGGTACTATGCAGAAATTTTAAAAATTAGAGGGAACGTTATTTAAAACTAAACATATAGATGTATGATGTGTTAATTTATTTCAAATAATTAAATAATTTTGTAATTTCATTACAAGATTAAGATGTGTTTAAAAACATTTTGCTAAAATAAAGTTGTCCAGTAATAGGTTTACACCAATTTTTATATTCCGTGTTAATTCACCCAACAGCCATTTATTTTGCATAAATGTATCAATAAGTTTCTATTGCTGTCTATCTGTTTTATTAACAAAATATAAAACTATGCAATGTTGTGCAATATTTGTATCTTAGAAACTAGTTATTTTGGCAAAATTGATGTCACATTCTATATCTGTTAACAAAATAATCCAAAAAAAAACGATGATAATATATTGTTAATTAAAAGAGAGTTTAATCTTGCTCCCTAGTGACATTTATATTATGCTAATAGATACAGAGTGAGTGAGTGTTCATAAACATAATAATTTGCGTTACTAGCGCAAATGCCTGTAGGTGAAGATGTCATCAATCCTCCATGTCTCTTGCAGGCTGTTGCTTCGATTATGTGAATAAACTAATATATTGATAATTTACAAAAAATAATTTAATATTCATATCTGCAATATTATTTACATAGAATTTCAAAAAATTTCAAAATACCCAGTTTCTAGAGTTAAATTTTTTTTAGATTGAATAGAAATGAAATTTTTGTTGCTTTTAGATTAATAAGTTTGTACTTTCCGCACTATATACGTAACTTGCTGATTCAATACAGATCGATTTTGTACTAATCGACCTCAATTTGCAGGTGTTTTGTGCAAATGTTTCTTTTTCTCGTCATAAAATAATCTAGAAACATCTCGATATCCGAAAAGTTTTGATATATTCTGCAACGGAATTATTCTGGAGACAATGTAGGAAATAAAAATTGCGTTTTATTTAAATTTAATTTGAGAACCCTGTGTTATTTAGATTTTAGAGATTTTAGATTGGTTCTTATTTGTCTTTACATTAAATTATTGTTAGAGAGTATCTTATAGCTTAGCTCATGTCATTTGCAGATTTTAGAATGAATACAAGCTATATAATTTAGTTTTGTATAAGTTGTTAGAGTACACTAATCTTAGATGTGCTAAATTTTAGAAAAAAAAAGTTGGCAGGAAACTGATGAGTACTGGCTATTAAAAGTATTTGCAAATTATCAAATTGGAGCAATCACTTACCGATGTAAGAAAAGCTTATTTGCAATAGTAAAATCATATGCAAAAATCTAGTATTTCCTCGAACTAACAAAAAGGTCTGTTTGAAGAATCAAAGTGTAACTATAGTGCTGCAATTGTTTTCAAAAGAGAGAATGAAAGTGTCAGAAAATATAGGTCAATAGGAAAAATGTTGCATTACACATCAAAGAAATGCACTTACAACATACATACACTTTAATAAAAAAAAAATATATGTAGATATATATGTTATAGCTTTTATTTTATTTTATGAAATGTTTTTGTAAATGAAAATATTTTTCGTACATTTATGTATCAATAAGCAGACAAATGTAACATTGCGGCGGATTTGGTTTCACTTATGAAAGCAAATATTTCCTCTATTGCCTTCTCACTTCCTTAGTTTTGCAGGAATTTAATAAATTTAAACAAAACATGAGCTTCTCGGCGTCACAAGTTACATATAGAGTGATGAAATGTTGAAAGTATAAAATTCCGTTTGTTTTTCCTTTATAAAAAGTGAATGATCCGATTTAAACTTTATTTAATGGAAAGCGCCAGGACTTTTACGGCAGAGAAAAAAAGAGACCCTTATCTAAGGACAAAGTAAAATAAGTACTGCAATTAATGTAGTAAGTGCTTTTTTACATGAAACATTCTCTTGCAAGATTTAATGCTTTTAAACACTTGTGTTACAAGAATGTGTTCAATTGCTACTTTGATTATTCCCTCAACACATCATACATCTCTAAGGTAGATTTTAAATATTACAATTAAAATAGAAAATGGAATCGATTTGAATTATATTTTTAGGCTAGAATCAGTACAAATATAAAAAAATAATTATTTCATCTATTAAACAAAACAAAAACCATGTTCCTATATAGAATTTATTAAATTATTTACCCAATACTACCATTTAAAAATTAATGTCGTTTATTTTTATTCTTAATTTGTGGAATTTGACTTTAGATTCTGATAGAGCGTCATATTGTAAACTGAAATCGGTTTGTCTATCGTCGATACAATTTTTGCTAGGTTTTGGCAATGCTTTTGGTTCAGTTTAACAATGCTATTTCCAAACGTATTCTTAGCTAATTTCTTTATAGGATGCACCAAAGCATTATAGAAAATCGAAACAAGTAAAATCGTTTACCTAAACCCCGCAATTAATAAATTGAATTACTTTCGTCGTCGTGATCAAAAGAAAGGATAATTGCAAGAATGTTCTAATTAAATTGAAATTTAATAAAAATCTTATCTTACCGAATCTAATAGAATCGCAATTTAAAAAGTATATTCTGCATGATTAAGAAATACATTCAAGTTTATTTCTAAGTTTATATTGACGATTTCAAGAACACCATTAAGATTTTCTTGAAGTTCGAATGCAATTCCAGCTCATTGCTTTATTGAATTTTCAGTAGTATTAGATTACAATTATACAAAAAGGAATGAAAATTACAAAATTAATTTTATTTCGAAATAAAACCTCTTTTAACGGTTTAAATAAATTTGTATGACAAAACAGGACAAGTTCGTTATAAATAAAATAAGTTACTTATTTACAGAATGAAGTTTAATGTTGAATTTTCTGGAAAGTAATTGGAGCTTTTGGAAATCTTCCAAATATTATTTAATACTGTATCATACTGAGTTGTACTTGTTAAGCTGATATTACACATAAACAAACTTGGCGCTTGTGGATAATAACACGTGTCTGTTAGCTTTCGCCATGTGATTGAATTTTCTAGCAGATTCGTGTAAATATTATTTTTCCCAAACAAAACAAAGGAAGGAAATTCATGAACTTCTTCCTTGCATCACCCGAAAATATTGATTCGAATCCTTGCACATTCAAATTACATATTTGTTTGTAAATATTCTTAGATATGTGAAATAAATTTAAAATATCTTTTTAAATATTTATAACACAGTATATATATTCGTGTAATATTATTATGAGAGTTGCTAAATTGAAATTAGTTGAAAGAGATTCACTTACCATATAGAAGTTTCTCATAGTGAAGGTTTAGACTAAAAATAGTACTCGTTTTGTAATAAAAATGTAATTACAACTTTTTAAAATGTAAAAAAATGGAAAAAGAATGGCAAACCGAAAACAGTTTTGAAAGTATTAGCATTTTAGAGTTGACTCCCCATGAAATTTTTTTTTTCAAATCAAATGAATAAAAGATTTAAAATTTTAAACTATTAATTCGAAAGAAATTTCAAACCTATCGCTTTTATCCTACCTCAACGCATTTATTTAATCCGATTGATTTTCAATTAAAATTCTACAATCAAATGTTTCATTTAAAAATCAATTCACTACTTTAATTCGCTCCTAAGTAATTTTAAGGAGATTGTAGTATTAATTGTTAAAAATATTCCAAATTACTATTTCTAGTATTGCGGAAGTTGTAAATTTTTAATAATGTGAATTGATAGATTTATGAGTTTTCAATACTCCGAGAGAAATAAGCTAACGGAAATGTTTTCTTTTGTAAATGTAAATTTCTACAATTGAACAACTCGAATATCTAGTTGCAATTCGAATATAAGTATTTATTTAGTGAGGGTAAAGGTAAATTCACTACAGACTGCAGGTAAGATAAACATTGTAACTTGAATTTACATTGTCGAAAAAAAAATTTAATTTTCATGGATCTTGTTTTAAATTTGCGTACTTACATTCCTTAATAATTTTGTTTCGGTTTATGTTAAATATATTGTGTAATTTTATAAGATGTCATGTCTGCCAGTAAAATATTGCAGCTTGAAAATTGTTTGTCACGCAAATTGTGTTGAACTATGTTTTGCACTTACGAAAATTGTCTCTGTTGTAGGCGTAAATTAGCTTATTTCCAATAGAATGGTTGTAAATTGAGTCTTTCAATGAGAAAAATGCGCAAATAAAATCGAATCGATATGGGATTTTTCGGCAGATCTCTATTTAAATTGTAAATGGAAATATCTCCCGTTCTTTTACTTTACGATTAGCGCGACGAAATCATTTAATGTTTTAAGTAATTAAAAGTGGAGATGGTTTTTGTTTGTTTAGTAGAATATCGTTAATAGAATTTTTGATATGATTTTGATTAATTGGGGGTGGTTTGGGTGAGCCCAACCCTATTATAATATATATAATATATGTTGTGCCCTGAGGAAGTTTCTCGCGACGAGGCTAGACAATCACAGAATCACAGATTAGTAGAGATAGTGCGAAGACCGACGCCTTACAGGGGGTGGCCGCACTAGTCTAGGATTAAAAGGTCCCAATGCTGCTTCATTTGTTGATGAAGCACTACGATAGAGGGCCGGCAATCTGAATCGACAGGGTCGGTGCAACCACTGGTGGTTAAGTGTCCAATATAAGATAGGACTTAGAGCTGAATGAATGTGGCCCAGAAGTAGGCAATACCGCTGCACTAGAATCGGGGGCGGCCTACTGGCTTCCCCATATATTAAACAGACTACATGGGGTAACCAGCATGCGGTGAATACAACCGCTACCCACAGTAGGGAGTTAGCCAGCCGCCGTCGGCTCCGTAGAGTGCTGGTCGGCGGCTGACCGACATCTTCTGCATCACATTCAGCTTTCCGAAGTCCATTTCGGCCCTGTAGTAAAACAGTCTATATCAGGGAATCAATGCACCAGCTAAACGAACACCAAACACCAATAATACCTCAGTCTCCATGCGATTGGAAATACCAGCCACAATAATAACGTGAGTTGGTCTCCGAAGTAAAGGCATTGGTAAGGGTAATTCTCCATGCTTAGCTCTAGCCGTGAGAGATAGGGCGGTCAATTTGGCGTGGACCCCTAAATGACTTGCGAGAACAGCACACGCAGGTATAATGTGAACAAAAATAACTCTTATGATTAAAAAGATCCTTCTAAGAGAGTTATTCCTTTGTACAAACTGTAAACCAGAAAACGCGGCTGCTGATAACCAAGTCGCAGCAACCGCGGAAATTAAGAGAGGACGTCTTCTAACAACTTGTCCAGCTGGTCTATAGTTCTTAACAGTGAGATATCTATCCATTGAGATTGCCATCATCGAAAGGGTACTGGCGGACACCGGCCAAGCCTATACCAACAATAATAAATAACGAATATAAATGAGGTCCGAAAACTTACCTGCACGAATTGCGCGACTCGGCACCATGCCGGCGTCCAAGAAGAGACCGCGTAAATAGCGGCGGTAACCGGTCCACTCAAACAACATACGAAGAAATCGGCAGCTACCAAACCCAAAAGTAACGGACTACGATTTCGCGCTCCAGGACCACTGCACAAAGCTAAACCCAAACTTCCATTCCCCAAAACACCAATCAAAAAAATACATCCATACAAACTCAAAATATAATCCATTCTAAACCCAAAAAAAAAAAAATTAAATTAAATTAAATTTACCAAATCGGACACATTTACCTTGTTAATTCGATATGAAGTACATTATTGCAAATAGAACTTTTTATTAATGAATCTCACTTTTCATCATCGAGAGCGTTTAGTGTACGTCTTGCACATCCATCCTAGAATAGGACTGAACGCGTACTGCCGCCCCCAGCATCCTTTTCATCCCCAATAGAACATTTGTTATCCTCCTTTCTCCATCGTGAAATTTCGCTACCACTCGTTGGAATATGTGCCGCCATACGCATAATTCCTCCTCCATACAAAATTTTGCAATTGTTACAAATCATATACATTTATGTATCATTAAAATCAACCACTTCATCCATCCAGACATCTTACAAATTAAATTCGAAACAACCCCGCCGCAACAATAATCCGCACGCGCCTTATTTATAAATATCAATAAACTTTTACTACTTTATCTATATCAAACAACCCCTATTTTTCCACTACAAACAACAATTTCCACTAAACTACATTACCTTCTTTCCCGGGCCTTTCCATACCATTTTCTTAACTTTCCCCCGGGAATCGATTTATAGAATTAGCCTTGAAAATGATACCTATAGCACGAAACCGGTCGCTAATTAAAATTATTACAACTTCCATTGGATCTAACCAAACTGACCAGATATAGAACAATTCTTATACAACATGTTCCAAAATTAAGAGTAAAGAAACTTGAGGATTCGATAGGAAACGCATGAACTCTGACAATAAAGGTGATTTGTTCGTAATTTTTTTTTTATGTATCTGACGAGTAATTTATTCTAAATATTATTTATTTAAATTAAATATATTAAAAATAATTAAATAATAAAATAAAAAATAGTAAATATTTCTTATGACAATAATAATTATAGATTTTTTCTAAATACCTACTGACTATACAAGTACAGTTATTTTATTTCCATAAAATGATTTTCTTTTCTTTCACAGATATAAAAAAATCCTTTCATATTAAATATAATTTTATATGTAGGATTTACTTTATAGGATTATAAGAAATTTCTCTTTTGTAAAGTGAATTCGATTTTATTATCGTGCAATTGAAAATATTCGGTTCAGAATTACATTTTCATTAAATTACAATTGTCGCACTGTTATCTATTGTCTGTCGGTATTTTAATTATCGAAAATAAATTCCTAATGCTTCTATTCAGATTTGAACTCGAGACTCTCTACATGGCAAAGAAACATATCCGAATTAGACCACTAAGTCAGCTTAAATAATATTTTATTTATGACTTGAAATTATGGTAATTTTATAAAGGAATTAATTGCTATTCCAAGTGGCCACTAGTCGAGATTTTAAACAGTCTGTAATTAACCAGCTTTTCCTTTAAACAACTTAATAAAAGATATTTAAACTAAGGTAATTGGTTGTAAGGGAAATTATAAGGGATGTCATTTATTTAGATTTTCTTTTTGTTGAACGTTGAAACGTAGAATTCAGAGATTTATTCGCATTTTATTATGTACATTTCGAGGAGTAATTACAAAACTTCGCGGTACTGAGATGAAAAAAAAATTATTGTATTGTCTATATTTTTTTTGCATACACAATCATATGTTTCCATGAAGAATAAAACTTCTTTTATTAAAAATTCAAAATATCCATACCTGTACAGTTTTATCCTGCATGCGAAGAAAAACGAAACAAATGGAAACAAAAGCTTATTAACTCTCTCTCCAAATATGAAGATGGATATATGAGCTTTTGGCTCTTATATCTAGTTACGCCCAGTGTAATGTTTGTTTCATAAAATCATGAATAATTTACACAGTTCAAGTATGACACATTTATTTTTACAACATTAATCAGACTTAAAATAAATGATCATGTTTTTTAAAAAATACAAATTTTTATATTTGCCGTTTCAATAAAAATAAATGGTATAGCACAAACGTGTAGAGATAGTGCATGCTCAATTTCAATTTTTTTTTTTGCGGTCACAATACTTTCAGTAACATACAGTTACTCGAAAGTAATAACTAAAAAGGATAAAAAATTAGACGAAGCTATCATACTATACTCATTATGAAACTCGAACGGGTCTCATAATAGCCTCATTATAACACACGACTTTCTACATTTCTGCGTTAGTATTTAATTTATCCAACGTAATTGTCACAGTCAGATTCAGTCAGATTAATGTTGTGTCAAATGAGGTGGACATTTAATTGATGATCAGGGAAATCGAAAAAAAAGGAATTGTTCTGCGTCAAAATTAACCTTAATTGCATTTATACGTGATTGAGTGAAGAAACACCACTTGTATAAAATTTCAGACGTGTCACACATGTACATAACCTATTTTTTTTATTTATTTAATAGGGCCCATGTCAATAACGTTTGCAGTACATCCAATACAATAATCAACAAAAAATTGAATTTTAAGGAGCACTTGTTCTTTAGAAAACTCTACCGGGCAGCTTGTTTTCTAAATTTTCACGCGAGCCTTAAAATATTTCGTTGTAATTTATTGTATGAAAGACTATTATAGAAATTGATTTATTATTTTAATAATAATGGGTGTTAAAAAAATAGATTTTTAGGATTTCATAAATAGCACTATTTTTTAATTTGCTCGTTCATTCATCCGGCTACTGCAGGTAATTTCTGACTAAACCATGCATGTGCAATAACGAAATCATCTATTTCCTATAAATTTTTAATTGCGATTGAAACGAATGTAAACATTTGAATTTTTTTATTGGGGTACATTGCTTTTTGCTAAACCAGCAATTCATTTTACACAAAAAAATATCTCCACCATTTTTGATATTTTTTATTGTGGTGATTATAATAATTTTTTTTTATTTTCTAATCACCTAAACGAATTTCAAAAATTAAATGCTTCAATTAATTATAGTATGGCATATAGTGAATTTTAATTTTTTTAATTGTCCTGAAGATGGCCAAATTGTATCTACCGAAACGTTGGTAATAATAAAAATAATTTTCTGACTTCCAAATAAAATTAAAATTAATAATTTTGATATTTGAATACATATTTCACATTGAATAATTTTTAATTCTGATATTTTCACAATTTCATATTTTGCATGAAAAATTATTTCCAGTTTCAAATAAAAATAATAATTAGAATATATTTAATAATTGTCTGTAAATAAAATGTTCAATTATACATATTAGGTATTTACAAGATAGTGGTTTGATCCTAATTCTTTTAGTTTCCGTCCCTCTAAAGTATTTTAATTAATTTTGCTCCTGTAGAAGCAGTGTTTCATGTCCTATATCAAGATTAGATTGGATAAAGCGTAACATACTTCTTCAAATAAATGCAAATTACGTTCTATTGATCGTTGACGTTGTGGGTGGACATGCTACTGGAAGAAAATGAGACGATACAAAAATTTGTTAAAGCAAATATAAATCCTCTTGTCATTATTAATATTAAATCAGAAAAAGTTTTTACGAATCAAAAATGTTCTAAAAATCGAAAAATTTATTTCTGAATGAAAAGTTTACGTAACTCATAGAAAACTTGAGCAAATTATTGATTCAACTGAAGTAATTTTGAATTCCCATTGCACATAATGGTTTGTATAATTAATAGAAAGGTGCACAGATGTTAATATTTAAATAGGGTGGAAAACATTAAATAATTAATTAGAAATGTCCAATTTACAATGTAGCTTATGTTAAGCATAAAACATAGGACATTCGAGTAATTAATCGTTTTCGTTTACAAAAGCACGAATTTAGTTACAAAGAACAAAATAGGGTGATATTTACCAATGCTTTTTGTTATTTTGAATTACAATTATTTCTAATTATACAAAACATTTTAATGCGTTGTATATGCATTTTTACAGTTGCGTGTTTTAATTAAACTGAAAGGTTTTGCAGAAGATTAACAATACGAAACTCCGTAATAATATAAAGTAAATAATTTTTTATAAATCTTTTAACTAAACATTTTTATATTTTTCAATTTTAAATGAATAAAGAAACAATATTTTTTATAAATATTTAAAAATGTTCAATTTAATAGTGCATCACGTAACGAGACATGCAAAAGGTATTTTACGAGTGCGTATTGCTTTACAAGTCAAATTGAGTACTAGAAGAAATCCAATTATCTCATTTGTACAGCATTTTCTGTTTTTTTTTTTTCTTCTAAATTTTCTTATAAAGATTTTCATATTTTATAATATAAATTTATTTTAATTCAAAATAATCATTTCTTTTTTTTTAAATTATGAGTTAAATAAGATATTCTGCAGAATCTTATCGAGACTTTAATTCAGAATTCAACCTTTGATATTTTACCATTATGAAACCTGCACAAATTTGGATCTCGAAGAGTAGTTTATGATATTTTTAGAACTTTATTATTTTCAACAATGGAATTGTTAGATCTCTTCCTTACATTTTCCTCGAGATATAATCTGTAAGAAAGAAAACGTAATGAAAGTAGAGTCTAATCTCTACTAACTTAAATCCCTCAAATAAAACGTGGATTTTTTTTTTGTTCTAAAAATAGTTATATAAACAATGATGCAATGAGTAAAAAGAATTAAAATTGTGAATATTATGCGCACACACACACAGACACACACAGAGGATAAAAAAACACAAAAATGCTCCAAGAGTTAATTATCATGTTCATTAAAATGTAAGCATTTTTATCAACCTGTTGCTGCGTGGTGCTTTCATTTTTCTTTCATAGGGATTAATTAATAATGATTAAAATTATTTAAGCTTCAAAGGGTAGCTCGCTTAATTCAATCCCTATACTCCAGCTTCAATAGCTTGCTTATTTGAATAAGCAATAAACGTTTTATTTTACTTCTTTTTGAGGGTGCGCAATAAAATTTTCATAATATTATGTCTATGCCATTCCCAATAAAAATACAAACACCATCTTCTTATAATAACAGGATTTACAGACATGGAATAAAATTTGAGATACAATAGAAATTTTTTTCAAATTTATAATTTTATTAACATTAGATTAAATTAAAATTTTAATAAAATGTTTTATAACATCTATCAAATTACATATTTCTTTAAATTTCTTAAAAGATTAAATGAAATTCGATCAAATAATTATTATGCAAAATAGGTTATACCAATGTTTATGTCATATATTGTTGTATATTTAAAAAAATAACGAGTTTTATAATAAAATGACGTATATGTGATGGAATTTAAGTTTAAAAAAATGCAAATTATGTATATTCTAATAATTCTCCGTATATTTTAATATGTTTTCTTCTGTTAACAACAGAAATAATCTACGAAAATAAACAATATCGAAATATATATGAGTACGAGCAGTAATTCTTTTTATAAAAAAAATTGGCAACACTGTAATCGATATTTGTAGCTTAATTTGTATACACATGGTACAAATATTCAATTTAGCAGTGATTTAAAGCTCACGTTTCAATTAGCGTCAATTCTTGCAAACGCATTTCTTTGAGGCAATCAAAATGGAACAATATGATTTAATTGAAAAATGAACGAATATTCAATTATGTTCAACTTATATAATGTTGAATATCGTATTCGTAACTTCTGACTATTTGCAGGGCCGGTTGCAAAGTTTTTTTGCGCCCAGATCTATTATACTTAAAACTATCAGTGGCATATTGTATTGTAATAAATTAATAAAGTTAAACTTTTACACACCGAAACGTATTTGAAGTTGCATTATATTCGGTATTGTAAATTTTCTTATCATTTACTTTCTTAGATGTTTGAGGGATTGTTAGCCTGTTTCTGGCTTTATAGGTCGTTTATAGCAGAAAAAAAATAAAAAGCGCTACATGTGCCTTAAAAGGCGTTTACACGGGTTAACCAAGTTATTCAAAATGCAGTTGATTCAATAGGTGTAAAACTTGTAAATGGTTTATTTCTGCAAAGTAGATCAATTCAAGAGGAGTTTGTTCCCCGTTTTTTGATAAAGTAAACAACTGCTTTTTTGACAATGTTCTTATCTTTTCTTCCTTTTTTTGCTACTGAAAATTTGCAGGCTCCTTTATGTTGATCCATGATAAATAACATATGCATAAACAGACTGAAACTAGAAAATTAGTTTAAACTTTTTTGCGGAAACAAACATCCTATTTTATGTCCTAACAATAAATTTTTACTTAAATTTGTCGATATTTGTTATATATTCTAGAAGAATGCAAAAGTTTATTTATAATTCAGCAGAGCAAATAAGTGTTACTAGGTTATCGATTTATTTTAATTCCAATGGGAATTATTTATAAATTTTCTTTACTGTCTTCGAAATGAAACAATGATCATCAATATTATTAATGCAAGAAGCTCCTTTAAAATAGGGAGAGTTAAGAAGAAATGTATCCTGGTGGAATAATCAACTTCGAAAACTTCGCATAGAAAACTCTTTGAACTTAAATTCTCTTGTGACTTTAGATACGAAACACAATTTTAAAGCGGACTATATTATTATTATTTTGTTTTAATCTAACCATAATTAAAACTGATTATATTTTAACACTCTTTTTGATTTTAATTTTAAAGCATTTAAATCACTGCTATATATTTTTTTTAATTGTTTTTCCTATTGTTATTTCGCTTTCATTAAGTTGATTAACTGCTTAAAACAAAAGTAAGCATTGACTACAAGAAAAGAATAAAAAGAAAACTTGACACAAAAGTAAATGAAACGCAAAAGGAATTTGGGAAACTTCCGAAACTTAATTAAAAATTTCAAATTAATAGAAAAATAAATGAAGAAAACATTGAAAAGATAGTGTGTAAAATAAATTAAATATAAAATTAATTAATACGTTAAATAACTGTATGGTTTACACATATCAATTAAAATTAATTTTCTAAGTTAAATATTTTTATTTTTATTTTAAACATAAAAACATATTTAATTAATTATTGATTCAATTTTAAACAATAAAATAGTACTATTAATAAATGTTTTAAATGTAATTTAATTTTATAATTTGGAAATGGATTGATGCAAAAACAAATTTTAATTTATAAAAAATTGATGGCAATATCGGAAGCAAGATATAAAAACGATTTGATTTTATAAATTTTAAATTCCATGCTTGTTTTCAAGTTATTAAAGGATTTGATCGGATTAACGTTTTAATTAAATTTTTAAAATGTAAAAAAAAAGTTATTTTAACCTAAAAATATTTAAATAAATCTAATTATAAAGTTGCACACTAATTTCTAATAAAATAAATCAGGCCCATGTAAAAAATGGAAGATACTATCCCCCTTTTTAACCCATCACTATTATATCTAAGGGTATCATCAACTGCGGGACAAAAAAGAGGCGCTTTTAATCCTTTCAAAATGAAAATAAATGATTCACAGGCAGACTTTTCCTAGCTAACACCATTAACAAAGTAATTAATTGAGACAAAAAAAAGTTAATGTAGTTTTTTAAGTTAAGAAAGGAAGTTCAATGATTTTGGTTTATCATTGTATGATAAAGTTATGAAAAGAGATCGCTATCACACTCAGACACCTACTAATATTTCGCTCGATAAAAATAACGAGAAAGGTCAGCAAATCTATCAAGAAAAAAATAAAAATAATACCTACAAAAGATTGTCATATTTTTTAAATTTACTATTCGATAACAAATTATTATAAATTGAATCATAGACAATTTTCCTTACAATCGAAAATAAAAATTGTTTTAATCATTATTGAGTACAAATAAAATTACCAAGTGTAAGAAATTATTTGTTGCGCTACTAAGAAATTACGATGAAAGTTATTTTCAAATTAAAGTTATGCAACGAACAATACACAAAATCATCAATTAAGTTTCAATTAAGTGCCGATTTCGGGTTATTTTCCGGACGATTCTAAAAAGAAATCTTTTAAACAAAGATATTTTTTGTTTTATTGAGATTGATTGACAATATGCAAATTGAATTATTGATGAAAATGTTCACACGGGAAATGTGAGAGCAAAATTATGAGATGGATTAAAAAAACGATTATTCCAGAGAGAAATATACCTTTTTTCAACATTACAGATGAATAACTGTAGCGCCAATTACAAGCAAGAAAAAACTTGCAAATACAAAACTTCATTAA
This sequence comes from Coproporus ventriculus, assembly GCA_027574865.2. NCBI lineage: Eukaryota > Metazoa > Arthropoda > Insecta > Coleoptera > Staphylinidae > Coproporus > Coproporus ventriculus. Next base: position 8,759 of record JAODAH020008854.1, on the reverse strand, counting down.
AATGGGATTGCAGTTTGTTACAATTCTAGACATTTTTGCGATATTCGCTTTTATTTGCTTCTGAAAGTCGATTTCATATTTTACATTTTAGAAAACCACGAAAGTAAAAAGGAAAATATGTTGATATTTAATTTTTACTAAAATAAATTTAATTTTTTTTATAATTTTATAAAGTTTTCGGATTCTGAACGCTATTTAATTTTAAATTTCTCGCTTTTTTATCCTGTCAGTTTTTATTTAAAATTTAATTCCGTTTATAAATTTTTTATACGATTTTTTTAATTCACAACTCACACTGAGTACATTTTTATTTGCTTTCCGCTTCTGTTTATTCTTTACCCGAGTATTCTCAATTTCATTGAATAACTGGAGAAGTGGGCTTTATGTTTGTAAATGATTTAAAGGCCTCTATTAAAAAAAATTGCATTTCCAGATGGAAATACTTGGAATCATTCACATCCTTTATCTTCTTTTCATTACCCGTCAGTTATTTCAGTTTGTTTTTTGTATAATACAATTTGTGCGAGTATTATTTTCAAATGAGTCGAGAAAATGAAAGATGAAAATTTGGCGAAATGTTTGTTTTCATTGGAAATTGGCGTATGTTGATTTTAAATTTGCGTTGAAATAAAAGTTCGATTTGGTAAAATGCGGTTGTCGTTTTATATAAAAAAAAGGGGAGATGTATAAAAATGAGTCTGGAGTTTTCTTTCAATGGTAGGTTCAGAGATCCCAGGTAATCGCCTACGCCTGGAATGTGCTTCGCCGTTGGCACCCTACTAACTGGACGACCTTGGTTAGCCAGTGGCCACTCTGGACAAAAGATGTACGGATTGTTAAATTTTAAAGTTTACCACCCGCATACCACAAAGTTACATAATTATAAAGGGGGAACACTTTCAGATTGTGTTGATTCTTTTAAGGGTGAGGGATGAATTGAAAGGTGGCGAGCAGGTGATTTATTTTCATTGTGATTGTGTTTTATTAAGTTGGGCAACAACGCGCGATGGTAGGATTGTGATGGCAGGGTCTTGAGGCTGAAGACCACATTCCGTTGTACAATGGCTGTAGAGCGCGGGAGGCTGGACAAGACCAAGAGGAATGAAGCCCGACTGGATGGACCGGTTATGCTAATTTACAATGGGTAACGTTCGATTCGATGACGCACAGTCTCCGCTTCATCTCGCGATGATTACAAGAAGATTCTATTGAAACAACTTGTATCAATTCCTAGAAAAGAGTGTCATTTCCATCCGAATACGATGACATTACCGCTCAACTTCCCTTTTGTATTCCGTGGAGGGTACCGCGGTACGGTTTTAATATTCCTGGAGCGTTATTTGATTTTTATTGAGTATTCTTGAGCTTGTTTTACTGAAACGGTTATTTTTAGAATGAGACCGCTTCCTGCGGCGAATATTAAAAACCTGAATAATGGGTAACATGAGACCGCGAATCGTTTAAAACGATAATTGGTGTTCAAGGGTCTGGATGAGACGAGGAAATGGGTACCATGTGACGTCATTTGGGTCCCATAAGGGGGGTGAGATTGAATATAGCGACTGCCGAAGAGTGCAGTCGCGGTTTATCGAGCAAGATAGAAGGTTGCTGGTATGGGCCACCCAGCATCCGGTGCGGAGCACTTTTTGGTGGTACCCACCAAAAAGAGACGCTGACCGCTGGCGCACTTGTTAGTGCCGCGTCGGACAGCGTGCAAGCTTCAGTTTTTGAATATTGCCTTGGGACTAGAAAGTTTGGCAACATAGTGGCATACAGAACAGGTTGAGGCTTGGCTTTTAAAACTGGTTTCCCAACGATCAAGTTCGACGACTAGCCGAACGCGAATGGGGAAAGCCAAATGTTGACCGTCCAACTTGCGCGCTTGGTCAGTTCTTTAGATAGTCCGTTCACTGTCGCGTTGAGCATCACTTAATTAATTGTTTTCTACCAACAAACTATCACACGCTCCGTTGCGCGTTTTATTCACACCTTCATTTAGTGCGGGTACCCAACGTAAACGCGTAGAAAATCGCGCGCCCGCGCATTTGTGTGTGCATTTCTCAACCCAGTTTTTCAAAAATTTCCAAAAATGTGGAACTGATATTTTCTTTGGTTATCTAGCTGTATGAGTCATATAACGTCATAAAGCTAGGTTACCGGAGTTAAAACCAGTTCCCATACTCCTGGGGTACCAATTCGCCAAAAAGTGCTCGCAATTATCTGCATAATTCATCTACCTGGTTTGGCTGGTTCTCCCGTACAGGTAGAAATCTCACATTCATTCCTTTCAGGAAATCAATATCGATATTAACAGAAAATAACATTTGATCATTTTAGATTCGTATCTGAATTTGTATGTGGAACGAATCTACAATATCTAATATTTTATGTACATATATTTTATTTAACACCATGTAACACGTCATAAATTTTGCCAACTAATTGCACGCATATTAACCGCAGATTTATTTCCAAATTCTCATAACTCAATTAGATCAATTTGTGTATGAGATCATAGCAACTTTTGGTCAAAATGGCATTTACATTACATGCTTTAATAAATTTTCGACCAATAGCATTAATCAGCCTCAAAAAAATCTAGATTGACTCGATATTTTATGTGATTCAGCTCCAATTTTTGGAAATTTTTAGGTGGGGGTAAAAAGGGGAGGAGTTGGATTAAATATTATTTACCTTTGAGGGTGGTACCATCAATTAGATCCTAGCCTTACATACAATTTTAATTTGGTTTAATAATTAACTTACCGGTATGCAAAAATGGTATCTTCTTCTAAACATCAATATATTCATGGTACAAAGTCCAAAAAAGTATTCTGTCACATTGTATTAATTTAATCTGATGCCTATGGTGCCCAAATTCCTATCTTTTAACGTTAATTTACAAAAAATGTAATATACTTGCATATTACTAATAATATTAATACATAATTTTTTCAATAAAATCAGCTTCTTAAATTTCAATTTTTTTAATAATATTTTGACGCGTTTATCGTAGCCATAACAAAACGTTACAAGGCTAAAAATCTGTTAAAATCTAAATATATAAATGGCGATTCAAAAGATATTATTTTTTAACTAAAAATATTAATGTGAAATGTATATTTTGAATAAACTTTATCATTAAAAGTGATTAATTTTAAGAAACATAGAGGTACTAATTTAAAAAAATTAGCAATAGAAACATTTAATACATTTAATAAAATAATTGTTATGCGAAACGTCATTGTAGAAACTAAAAATAAATGAAAAACAATTATAATCGATATATTTTTTTATTACAGGTCCTTATGTCATATTTATTTCGTTTTGAAACATTTGATATTTTGACTATAGGCCAAACTATCCTAAACGTTTTTCCATAAAGCTAATGAAACCTTATGGTAAGTTTTTTTCCGATATTGATCGAAGTGTAAAAAAGTACTAAAAACCAATGAAATAAAATTAAAGAAAAAAATAATTTTGTAAATTGTAAAAATAGAATTTTGCATAATTCGATGTAATTAGATTAGGTATATCTTTACAAGGGTTCGAAGCAAACAATTTAAATATTCATGGTGCCCAAAAATGGTACCTGCAACATACCCTTATAAATAATTCAACATGCGGTTTAACAAACCCGACATGAAATTTTGTTTGCGTCTTTAAATAATTTATAGTGCTGTTTTATTTTTCAATGCAAAAAGCATTGTCACATTACAAGTGTTTCGCAAACATCGGGTCCCGCCATCAAAACAAATCGTTTCAAGGTGAAGACCCACTTTTGTTACTTCCAATGTCATTTCATAAAAAATACAATCGTTCAAGATAGCTAGGTATAAACGGCTGATTAATATGTGTTATAAGGAGGATACCTTAATGATTCTTGTGGTCAGTTGTTCAACTGGTCATTATGAACGCTTAATTAGATGGGAGATTTTTTCATGGTGGATTTATTTTTAAAATATCACAAACAAGTTTCGGACTATAAAAATTTTATTTACTTTTCTATCCGTGTCTGTCTGCATCTTGAACAACTGGATCTCATTTATACATACAATTTGAATAGTAAAATGACGTCAAATGATATTTTGAATTTCTAACTGTAATTAGATATTTTAGAACTCCAACAAACTATAACAGTATTGTTTTCTAATCATTTATCGTAAATAAAAATACAAGAAAAGTTTAGTTCAATATAGAAAAGTAGCAGAATTTTGTTCAAAAATTTGAGCCAAAACTGTAATTACATTATTACATTTTTCTTGTTCAGAATTCTTTGTTCCAAAATTACATATTAACTAATATTAATAAAAAATTTGACCATTTAATGTAAATTTGTAGTCTATAGGAACCATAGAAGTGAAGTTTTAGCTCATGCTTCTTCTTAAGAATTCTTTAGAACCTTTATAATTTTGACAAATTCCCGTCTTTTTATATTTATCGTGGTGAATTGTAAGCAAATCATCAGTATCTTCTAAATTAAAAGAAGAAAAGCATTTCTAAATCAAAATGAAGCAACATGTTTCTATTTGTTTTTAAACTTTTTATTGTCTTATATTTAAAATTTAATATTAAGAAGAGATGCTTTTACAGGATTGTGAGGAAGTTGGATGTTAAGGATCTGTGAAATGGAGAACAAAGTTCAAGAAAATTTAAAAGCTGGCGAAGAATGACAATAGAGGTAAGAAAAATAAAAATAAAAAATATATACTTTGTAAAAAAATAAAAAGAAATGAAACAAAATGAAATTTTGCTTTACTCAAAACTTTGATATTTTCTTATAGATTGTAGTTACTAGATTGCTAATAAAATAGGGAATAATCTAACTTCGATAACAACTCCAAAACGAACTTATATAATTGGTATTAGGACTACTGTTTACCAAAATATCGAATCTTAAAAGATGCAGCTTTTATAGATTAATTATTCTCGGATAACGATAATAAAATAGAATTTGAATGGTAGCCTTCGCCGAAAAGCCAAAGTTTAAGATGTCAAGAAATACACATCACTGGGTTGTACGAAAACTAACAAAACTCAGATGTCCTACGAAAAGTAACATCTTATGATTTTTTTTCCAACGAAAAATAGCAACTTTTAAAATTTCTGACGAAAACTAACAATTTTCATAATTTTGTAAATTTTTATAATACACTAAAACTTTTTTAATTTCTACTATTTCTACTAAGAAGCTAATGTTTATTATTAATTAATTATACAAAACAAATTCTGATAAAAACATATTTAAAATACTTGTTTACCATTAAAGAATGTTCAAAGTTGTTATTTTGATATTTTTCGTCAGAAAATATAAAAATTGATATCTGAGTTTTGTTAGTTTTCGTACCATTCGACGTTATAATCTTTTGGAGGTTGTAGTAATCTTTCTAATTCCAAAATTTAGAACTGTACAAAATGAACGAGCATTTAGCTTGATTCATTCAACGAGTCAATAGATTTTCTCCAAATTACAAAATTTTCCATTGAATTATGAAATTTAAAATTTCATTGTAAAATAATTTAGAATGCGTTTCTAAAATACAGACTACATCTTCAAAATCATTTTAACTATGTTTTCATACTGGCAAACAGATAAAGTAAGTATTTTTGTTTTAACTAAGCTTCATGATAAAAAAATTCTAATTTATAGGTGTAATTTGACATATAAATTTTGATCAAAGGCTTAATTTGGTAAGATCAAAACTGGTGAAACTTTTGAAATCATTTTCTTTAAAATTTAAAATTAATTCCTTTGTTTTTTACAAAAATATTCTTTACTTCATGTAACACCAAATTGTTTTGTTTATAGTTTTGGTAACAATTCTAATATCGTGGTCAAAATGAATTTTATCAGTTTTGATCATTTTTTGTTAGAGAACGAGGCAAATTTATTACTATTATTAGTATTGCACCTAAAGTTGAAAATTTAAGATATTGGAAAACGTTTACATCAAGCTTTAGTCATTCGGAAAACAATCAAAAGGCCATCAATTCCAAAGTTCAGAAGTGTACAAAATTATTGATTTTATGAGTCAACAATATACCCAGCACATTTATATGACATTTAATTAAAATTTAAGGTTTCTCTGCTATTATATAGTCATTTTGTTTTAAGATCGGAAATATCCGAAAAAGGAAATACACTCCATAGATATTTGTACTTATTTGTAATATTCTTAATTAAAATAAAAAAGAAACTAATTTTTTTACATTAGCTAGTCCATTTAGATATTGGAAAAAATAAAAGAATTATATATTTAATAAATATGTATTTGGTTATGTAAAATATTTGTAAGATGAAATTACAATAAAAAGAGTGGTAAAGAGTTGGGCGGTGTTATGGTGCCCATTGCTCCGCGTTGTATAGATATCGACACGTACCTGATCCGGATAGCGACAGTCATTCTCTGTAAAAGGAATTTAATAAAAATGCATGTAGCCTTTTGCAAATGAATCTGGGTTCTCGAGATGAATATACTAGATAGGCAATACACCCACCCAGAGTTCAATTAAACTAGCGTGTTTCCACGAAGTCTACTTTCTAGATAACACAATAAATCATGATTTTTCCAAGAACCCAGGTAATCAGGAGAATTCGAAAATGACCATACCTGTACATTTTAATGTGCTGTTGCCGGCCAAAACCGCAAATTGGACGGTACATGACGTTCCAGTAGAACACTGATCTTTAATATTAAAGGTGACCTCATGATTAACCGTTATACCTTTACATGTTTTATCCGATGGTGATTTCGCATCGTAAGCACATATCGAAACATCTCCATATTCATTCCCCTGAAACTGCACAACGCCATTTAGTTCATATGCATATTCACATATTTATTAAGGCCGCTGCAACTTTCCAAACCTCAGATATTAACCTTATTTTACAATTAAAGCAAATCCAATTACTTCAATCAACATTATATAGATTTAGACATTATAAAAACTTGTTGCAAACATTTTTTATAGCACATCGTTATATTGGAATGTGGAAGCGCAAGTGGCTCTCTGTATCTTCGATACAAGTCGGAGATGAGCGAACGAACCGTGCAAAACTCCTTTTGTGTTTGAATTATCTATAAAAAAATTTTACTTCGAATACTGTAATTAGCAGAAATCACTGAGAGCAATAAGAAATTTTATTTTAAATCAATTGGAGGTGGAAGAGTCACCTAGGAATTCTACACTATCTTATAAGTTCATTAGCTTCTCTTCAAGGTTATTTTGCTTATATTAATTTTGTATCAGGAAATGATTGTTAACAACGCCTAATTGGATATTAACTAGAAGTGTAATTCATTTTATTTTATTTTTTTTAGGTTTGAAAAGAACGTGGGATCACGAAACGGGATCGGAGAAAAGATATTGTACAGTTTTTGGAATAATGGAATTCGTAGCTATTTATTTTGTATAAATTGAATGGCTTTAATTGATTTTTTTCATCTTTTATAATAACGATAAAAAGTAAGTAGTTAATTTTAATTATTCACTTCTTTTCAATCTACTCTGGAACTACATAACAGCAATCGTTCTATTATGTCTTTCATTCTTGAGTTTGATGTGACCTCTATAAGTTAGATCAGTGGTTTTAAACTTGTAGACCGCAGGCCACAGCCTACCTGAAAAGCAATGTTATACAGCTTAAGAACAAAAAATGTCATTGTTTTTTGGAGATGTTAAAAATGGAAATAGAGTTTAAGACCACTGTCTTCGATGACAAATTTTGCGAAATGTTTAATGGCAATTTGTAATTTCCTGTTTTTTATTAATGCAAAATCTTTGAAATCATTGATGATACATAAAAAGCATTAATAGAAGAGTAAAGTAAATGAGATTTTTAATAATAATGGAAAAGAAAAATTATTTTCTTTGCTTTGTAAAAATAATGACATTTTTTTGGTTTTAGGTATCAAAAATGTACCTTGTTATTGAAATAGATTTGAACAGTATGTTGTAGATGGGAAGAGAATATTGGAAGAAGAAATATAATATTCGTTGTACAGAAGTTTTGATGTTAAAGTCTTTTCGCAAGTAAATGAAAAATCATAAAATTTATATCTTAAAGATTGGAGGTTTGTTACATAGCTACAGAAATCAAAACTACAGGCCATACCAAACAATTCTAATTGCACGCTATCACTACTATGTGACGTCACAACTTTGCAATGTTGCCAACTTGAAATATTTCTTCCTATTTATGAAACGTCAAACAATTAGATAATCACCAATTGACAGATAATTTCCGAATTTTTATATTAAATAAATCGAAATTTAATACAACATCGCATATTTTTCGTCATTACTACCAATATTGAAATAAGCGCGAGATTTAAATTTCAATGTTGAAATTTGGCACCGAAAGTGCAGTGTGTTGGTTTACCTGATTTTGTTTGATGACGACATATATGACGTAAAGTTAAAATTGTTTGGTATGTCCTATATATAATTTTTATTTATCAAAATACATAGCCCATATTTTGTGATATTGTTCTTAAGAGTAAATTTCGAAAATGTTTCATTAAATAACTACATAATACCATAAATGTTTCTAAAATTTTTGGTTCATTTTTTATTTGAAGAAGTTCTATGCGTGAAAAATATTTTGAAAGGGAAAGTTATAGATGATATCATTATTGGAAGATGTATTCGTTGCAAATATAAATAATATAAATAAATAAAACAAATGTTTTAAAAAATTCCGTATATTAATGAATTTCTGCTACATGTTACGCCACACAGTGGCTTCGTCAGGCAGA
>JAODAH020008817.1:0-11138 GCA_027574865.2 Coproporus ventriculus | reverse complement strand
TTTTTATTGTTCGTGATATAATCAAAACAAATATCCCGCGACTACTTTTGTATATTCTAATATTTTCCCTCTTTTTATGAAAATGAAAATCGGGAAAAGTATTTTTGAATATACAAATGTGCTCTTGGGGTATTATTACTGAAAATATTCATTTTCCCTTACATCCTTCTAGATAAATTAATAATATGTAAACAGCTTTGTAATTTAAGGTTGATATTGTTGTTATTATCATTAAATCTTTGATTAAAGTGTGTGAAGCACGTGCATTGACTATAGAGTTCTCGCAACAGCACAAAAACTAATTAAGTTCGAATGTGCATGGAAGTAGATATTATTATAAAGTCTCCTCATTGCAATATGAGGCCTTGACAGTTGTAATGGACACATTTTAAAATACGATAGTAATCCAAAAGTTGGGAGTGTACTGTGGCCAGGGATGAAAACAGGCACTTATAAAAAATAAAAAAAAAGAGTTGAGGCGCGCACGGATGGAATAAACGACAAGGGGACATATGAACTAAACGACTATAATCGGGACGAGGGCGCACAGAACCTTATAAACAAAATTGCAGTTGACAAAAATTAACCATAGTTAAATGTGTTTGGTAATGAGAGTAAACTGGAAGCACCGGATATTCGTAGGGGCAGTTATATGACTTCCAATTCCGAAAGCCGACTGTATAATTACAATACAGAAATCACAATTACAACTGGGAGCTCCCACTTTTACATCGTTTCTGTTTCGAAAAAGCCAGAGCTATCCTTCCCCCTCCAATACAAAAGGTCTTATTACCTCGTATTTATTATTTAATGTAGTTAATGAAAGGGATAATTTCGGAACGCGGCGCGCCGCCGGTAGGTCTGCTAAAAATATTAACGATTATAACAGCGTAGTCTGTTTTGGATATTAAACGGAACACTTATATTTACTTTAATTATTTTATCGTTGTAATTGCAGTAACTTGTAATATTGAGTTTAATTAGAACACTCTCCCGGTTATTGTTGTTATAATTCAGAGGGTCATTATCGTCTCTCGCCTCACAAACTAACACTATTTTAAATTGCAACTAAATGTTTCTCAACATATTTACACAACAAAATGCTATAAAATAATTCAAATTTTTATTTGTACCGTTAAATGTGATTAACAATATAAAATTTTGTTTCTTTTAAACAATTAAATTTTTAATAAATCAAAATATAATTTAATAAAAAAACTAATTAATATTGACTACGGGCTACTCATCCTTCCGCTGCATCATTACACGCGTTCTTTACACCCTTAGTTGCTTGATTTTCAATCTTCATTGAGAATTTATATATAAAATGAGTAAGTAATTGAAAATAGGAATCTGTTCTTTTATAATTTCAATTTTAATATAAATTGTATCAAAAAATGCATTCAATAAATTGTATGTTTATATGTAATTTTCTATCTGGGGGCGAAGTTAAACTGTTGATCTCGGTCTGGTATCATGACAGCTCACTTAGTAACCTTACTCCAGTTTTTCGTGGCCTATGCACTCGGTTCCGACAAGTCTTCCAATTTTTCTCTTCCGTGGTTTTCCTCCCCTTTCAACCCCTCAAGCCCACATTCGCGAGAATAAAAACTTTCAGAGGGGGCGAGTAGGACGAGGGTGACTCGTTCGGCCGCGCGCTCCTACTTCACCTGTTGCTTCAAACTGGAGTCACCCCACACATACACACACACATATACACAGAAATAATATAAAAATAACCCGGACGAGGGGAAATCAATGAATTTTTTTTTCAACCTGCCAATACGAATTTACATTTTCGGTTCCGTAATTTATTGGAAAGTTCAATAATACGTTTAATTAAGTACTTAATTGCAATTAATCATGAAAGGAAAGGTCAAGGCGTGACCGAACCAATCACCTCCGACAGGTCTTAATGTAAACAAATCATATTTTACTCTGCATAAAAAATCCACATTACATCACCGTCAAGTAAATGTTTTGAATTCCATTCAGTAAACAATAGTGAAATGTTTAACGATAGGAACAATATTTATAATGATTGTACTCATAAATTTTATTTAGCACTCTCAAAAAATAGCAAAAATTAAGGCTGTTGAGCATTATTAAAAGGAAATGGCGAATTAAATGTTAACGGAAATGTTATGCAAATAGAAAATGACGATTTCCTTGATATGCTTCACATATCTTAACACTTTAAGTGATCTAGGAATTTTAATGAATGATATATGAGCTTCATTTTAATATTTAATTCTTTCCTGTTTGTACACAAATTATTTATTAAAATAAAATTATTTGTGTATATATATTTTTAGTAAAAATTTTTATTTTATTTTAGATACATTCCAAACATATTTAATCTTAAAAAATGTTTATATGTAATAAAATAAAAGATAAAATTTATTGAAGAAATTCATATGACAGGATAAGATGAATTGATGAAATGATTTTTTTTTTCTTATTAAGTTTTTACGACTAGGATGTGATGTAGTACCTTAATAGAGGATGTAAAATGTCCATTATAACTAGGAAATACGATTTAATATCTTAATCCAATATAAATTACAGATTTAAACGATGATTTAAGTAAGACAGCAGCAACAAAAGTGAAAACATAAAATGTGACCGGGCGATGGCGCGTGGAAAATTATGGGAATCCGTTCTTCAAAACCCCTCGAATTATGTAATTATAAAATGTAAACGTTCTCTCTCTCTCTTACACTTACTCTTAACATAATGGTAGAAAATAATTTATGATGAAATCTTATAACATTCCTGCTTTAAGGGTATTAATCTATTGTACATAATTTGGTCGTATTGTTACTGAAATTGCGAACTTAAGGGTAACCGATATTTTATTCAACCCTCACCCCCTATTATATCCCCATCGATTCCATCATTTTATTAATAGTTATATTAAATATGAAGCAATTTATGTTGTTTGTCTGTGTGTGTGGTTGTCTGCGGTAGTTTTAATCCTGTAACCTCCCTATATAAAACGGTGTACATTTGAAACCCCCACGAGTGAATGAGGGTGTGCGCGAGATTGATGTTGGTGGAAACTGAACTTGATAGTTGGTGTATAATCCAAACCATAATGTTGTAGAATGTATTCATTACTTCACATTAACTCTCATAGCTATTTGTAACCTTCTCTTTATACACTAAATTCTAGCTCTCTCTGCATATAGCGCACAGTCATGGGAGCAACAGATTATTACATTATCATATTTCACGAGGTTACAGTCAACGCTTCACTGTTTCCGTCCTTATTGTCAGCAAAAAGAATTACATCATAATGTAATCTATCTAAATACAACACATTAAACTAATTATTTTGTGGTTGAATGACTTTTGTAATGTAATCATTTACTTTCTCTTCAAATAAATTTCAAAAATTACAAAAATATTTTTAAAAAAGTTAAATTTAAAATGAATTTATTTTTTTATATTATCTTGGCCATTAAAAAAGAAAGTTTTATTGCTTATGGATATAAAGAAACTTGTGAATATATTTTATTAATTGCAATAAAAAATAATTAATATGTTAAAGATGTAATTACATGAAATGAAGATGATTTATCTTATAAATAAGCCGCATTTGTATAATTTAATATCTCATTCAATTTAAATGAAATACAAGACTAATTTAGTTTCATCTTTAGATAAGGATCAGTGCGTGGTAAAGATTGTGAATAATTGGATAATTTTCTGTCATTTTAATTTATATTTATAGTTAATTTGTTTCGGAATAATGACGAGTAAGAAATATTGTGGTTGAAAAAAGAAAGGATCCACATATTCTCATCAGTGAACCGACGAAATCCTTCGTAAATCCTAGCGCCTCGCCTAAACTTCAAACACATCAACGGGAACAAATCACAGAGTAAGTAGAGGTAGATGAAGACTTATACTTGGCGATCCTTGGATTAGTCGGTCGGTGTCATCCGGCAAATTGAGATGGAAACGTGCAGGGACGAGTAGTATCTGTGACCCATCACTATTCACTCAGGGAAATAACGGGATTCATGGTATGGAAAGTGGAAGCGTTACGCGTTGAAAATGAGGGTGAAGGGAGGACGGAACAAGACTAATGATCCGGCGCTGCAGCGACGATGGGCCTAAATATGTTATGAATTATGCAAACTTGTTTCACTAACGATTACATCAAAAGCGGCTTGCCAGTTTAGCGGATCAACAAGGTGAAAATTCTCTCAACCCCTACTAACACCTCCCTCGCATTTCTTTTAATTATCTTCCCTCTCACAACTTTAGTGGTCAGTTTGTTGAGTCAAATTAGCGCAACTGTCAACTTTAATTGTTAAATATCGTTTATCCATATTGAAATAACAGGGGATGACAGCTATAATTAATCTGTGTTATTTGGGCCGACTAAGAAGCAGACGTCCCTCAGGAGCCATCCGGTGTTGGATGGACCGTGGCCGGATCTGCATTCCCATGGGTCTCACCTAGAGAACTCTCATTCATCGACCGGTAACGTCTATAACTCCTAGTTTATACATATATACACCACACTATATACAATGTACACCCTAAGACTACTAAATCATTCCTTTCATTTTTTCAGGATTAATTCCTTCGATATATTTACTCCACACATTTTTTAATTTTCTTAAGTGGTTTATAATATTTATAATTAGTATAATAATTAATTAAAAAAAAATCGTATAACACATTAATTACTCTACAAAGAGCTATAGATGAATTCTCGAATTTATTTGTGATGCAAATGCGCTTTAATTAAAGAATTGAAAATGAGAAGAGTTGAAGTACTGACAAAAAAAAATAAGCATAGATTGTCGAAATTAAATTTTTCCTTAAAAAAAGTAATTTTTCAAACACAAAATCTGAATAAAAACAAAAAAAAAACAATATTTAATTTATTCAATAATGAAATATGTAGAAAATTGATATAATTAGTGTTTTGTACTAAATAAGTTGTGAATTCATTTAGCAAATGTGAGTAAAACTTAAAACTAGGCCAAATCGTAAACATTGCCTGAAAATTTATGTGTAAAGGCAAAACATATATCAGTTTGATACATTTTTAATTTAGATTTACAGTTTGGGTTATAAAAGCGACAGGAATCTGTACATTTAGAGTCGGATTCTTGGCACATGTGAGTGGTATGGAAAGGCGTATGCGCCCTCGTATTAAGGAGATATCAACTTAATTTATATCTAGTAGTAGTAAAGGGGTGGTGTAATATATTCCAAGTTAGTCCTAATGTCTAGTAGGATGTTTGACTGCGGCTAAGCCAAGTAGACTCTTGGAATGGATCCGGAGCTTCTAGATAGACGAGCATGACGCACAAGAGTAGACACATACAGCCATCACGTAAGCTTTTTAATGGCCAAATGATAACAGCGATTACTTTAATTGACTCCCCTCGTCTTACTTTACAGCGAACCTATTTTACTAATGTGTACACCTAGTGAATTATATCCGGTCTTAATGTTATTGCAGAATCGTCCCCATCAAACGAATCAGAACAAATTGCGTCCTGGATTTATACTAATTTTGTATTTGCATCCTGGAACAATTAGCAACGCTCCACTAACATTTATTCTTCCAAGTAAATCACAACAAATCTTATTTTAAAACGTTCGCAATCACAATTGTCCCATATTCAAGGTGGTGAAATGGTTTGCGGTCCGTGATTACCCGTGTGGCTGGATTTAGCATATGCAGGAGTAGCAAGAGCAGGAGCGATGGCAACAGGTCGCAGCGGATGCACTGTTTGCGCAATCATCCATCAATGTTCCCGATGTTGGCGGCCCGTGCACAGGAACGGATGCGAATTTACTACGTATTTGAGTGTTTGTATTGTTGGATCACTGACTCGTGTCGGTGCTCCATTTATCAGATTTAACACAGCTTTTTGAATTCCCAACCACTTTATAAAACACTGCTTTATTATGCCACAGTCACTGCGCGTCCTTTTTTTTTCATTCACTCCACATTTTTTTTTTATTAAATAACAGTTTTTTTTTTCTATTTTATTAATTTGGACGCGGTGCACTAATTGAATTACATGACAAGTTCGTTCTGTTCATTTATAAATGAACACAAATTGGACTAATAATTTTTGTTGGTTGGTTAGATACAAACCAACCCTTATAATTAAGCAAATGCAAACGTTACATTCTCTAAACATCATTATCATATTTTCATATTTAAATTGTCGGACTTATTTTAATAAAATATTAAAGGAAAATATAAATACAAAAAATTATTTAAAATCAATTTTTAGAAAATGTATTCAATAAAAATTTATTCTTATCAAATAGATAAATTAAATATTATAATAAAAGTTTTTTTTTTTTAATTTTAACTTTTCATGTGTTAAAATATTTAAAAAGTGATTATTTTAATTGTGGCTATTGTGGAAATTGGATTATACAATAAAGTGGGAAAATGAAGCGTTCTCATTCACTTCGCCCGAAAAAAAATTCAAACATATGGAGAAAGAGAGAGTAGAATAGCCGAGAATAAAAGATATATCATAAAAAGTGCTGTGATCCGTGATGAAATGAAATTAGTGAACGGGTGAAATGATATTTATGATTTATGATGTGATATGGAGATAATATAGATGCAGGTATGTTTGTACACCGCAGACAGTCGGTGTCCACAATCATGTTTACCTTTACATTTGTGTACTGCAATGACATAAAACGGTTTACCATTCGGACACTGATAAGTGGTAGCCACGTTACAGTTGACATCCATTCATTCAAAGTGATGATAATTAGAAATACCACAATATGAACGCGCTTCCCCGATTTTGTATTGCAATGTCCTGTTTCAAGTATTATACACATGCATGTACATGTGTATTTGTCATTTACGGTAAATTTTAATTTAATTATGTGTCAGTTGATATTAAAATATGGTTCATGTAAATAAAAGAAAAAGATTGTGAAAATATAATAGAATGTGGTTGCTATTACAATGTAAATCTTTTAAATTAAATTTAAAAAATGGAATAAAACAAAATAAAGAGGGCGAAAGAATTGGAGAATAGAATTTAACCCAGATATAAGAATGAACATTGACATGTCGGGTGTTTTGTTCGGACTCCTCACGTTGATTTAATTCCGTCAGTATTCAGAGGGTCCAAGGCATTTTGTCTGGCCGCTCAGAGAATTGACCTGTTATCGTAGATGTACGCGACGACGGAGAAAATTGGCTGCTTTATTCTGGGCGGCGGTTCCGGGCCGTGGCACATCACTTGTCCGGGACTCTCCTACAGATTGAATCCGGCCACTTCAGTACTCTCCGTCGGTCTAAGAAGGGTCCCACTTGTCCATATGGCTCGCCTTGCTTTGACAACCCAGTTATTAATATTTTGACCTATCATACAAAATTCAACCATTTGAAATTTAGATTATATATCAAACACTCGAGAATTTCCACTCCAATTCAATTGAAAATTTTTCCAGTTAATGCACGATTTTATTATGCAAGTTGATATGCGGTGTAGTTTATGTGGGGCGCTTTCAAGGTAAAGCTCTAAATGTACTTAGTAGGGCCGTGTTGATAGGTGATCACAGGTGCTGAATGTTTACATCCCATTAACGCCATCAACCTGCGAGTGAACTATGTCTCATTGTGACTATTTAATACGGAAATTTTAACGCCAACTCATAAAAATTTACTGCCCTCGTACACTCCATCACATTAATAATTTAGAATAAACTTCCCACAACTACCCCATGCCTCTCCACAAATTTATCACAAATTTTTACGCGTTATATAATGAAACTTCACACCTAAATTATAATGTCCATTCTTTTATTTTACTTTATTAAATTAGAATTCCTCTGAATAAATTTACACTTAAAAATTAAATTACTAGATTTCGGGTGCTACCATCTATAATGCATTTAGTTAACTCTGATAGTGCAAGTTCATGATATGATCTGTAGATGGTGCCACATGTAAATTTGTGTTTTTTTAAATTAATTATTATTTACTACATTTATTGTATAACAAAATTAAAGAAATAAACCAGTCAAGCTTAAAAATCCTTTCTATAATATTTTCTAAGACTTAGGATATTTTTAAAGGAAATCCATTAATACAAAACAAGGTCTTATTTATTTATTTAACTTTCAATATATTTATTTATTGCTAAATAATACAAAATTATATCTTAATATTAAAAAAAAAACAATTAATTTATTTAAATGTTTGAGTAAAATTATCATAACAGTTCAATGTCAAGTGGTACACACATAAATAATACATGACACAATGATACACACCATCAGGTGTGAATTTGCGATCAATAAATAACATAATAAAGCATATTTGTAATATTTATAATAACACTAATTAGTATGAGTCATCTGGATAAACCAAGTATAAAAATCATTTAAAACCAAGGCTTATTCACGTTATTCAACAATTACCAACGGCAATTTTACACAAATAAATTGACTTAATAATGATGTTGTAGAAAAATAAATTCCCCAACAAAATTATATTTTTTTTTATGTTCGTTTCGGTTATATAAGGACGTGGATTAATCAACAAAGCAGTATTCGCTCATCAAACATGTTTCAGTTCATATATCTGTTGTTATTAGTTGCGTTATGTGAGTGTTTATCAATGGGTAGACCGTACTCTCCTTATCAAAATGAAGAAGAACGGCCTAAATCAATTAAAGTTTTTTACAAATTATTTAGTAGTGAAATTCCGGATGGAAATGAAATTTCTTTAGATAGTTATGGTGGTGTTGTTTTTGATCCAACAGCGCAATATAAATTTTTGTTGCATGGTGCTACGAAAAATCTTGGAGTGTATTGGTATAGAAATGCAACTGAAGAATATCTTAAGAAAGTGAATGTGAATGTAATTACTGCTGAATATCCAGAAATTACACAAAATGATACTTATTCACCTGCAACGAGTAGGAGAGGAAAATTGGCTGGAATTTCTATAGGAAAATTAATTGTTGATTTACATGAAAATAAAAAAATTCCTTATGAGAATATACATTTGATTGGACATGGAGTTGGAGCACAAGTTGCAGCAATTGCAGGTAAAAAAATTTTATTTTTTTTTTGTTAAAATGTATAATAATTGCATCCTGATTGGTCCGTTGAGAGAGCAATGACTCTTAATTATATTGAATGAGCTAAACAATAATAAAATAAAAAATTGTTTGATTTTTTTTATGGAAGAGAACACCAAACAAAATTTGATCAATTAAAACGTTGTAGATCTGCATGAAAGAATTTGAAAAAAAATTTTTTTTAGAATTAAATTATTAATTCTGTTTTACATTTATTTTTAGCTGAAACTGTATTTAACTTAAGAGGAGAAAAAATTGGGCGTATAACAGCTTTAGATCCAATCATGGTTTTCGGATACCAATTCGCTTTTACAAAAGCAGGTACTTTAGATGAAAAAGATGCTGATTTCGTCGATTCAATTCACACAGGAGACAGTGGATTTCAACCAACTGGAGGCGTTGATTTTTATCCAAATGGAGGAACTAACCAACCTGGATGTAACGAAACCTCAATCTGTTCCCACATTTTAGCAACTGGTTTCTTCATTCATAGCATCAATAATGATGATTTAATTGCTACAAAATGTGATGATAAGTTTGATCTAGAAGATGGATTATGTGAAGGATTTTCTAAAACTGTGATGGGTGAAAATGTTGATTTGAAATCCAAAGGGATTTATCAGTTAAAAACTGATGAGAAATTTGGAATTGATGTACTTGAATCTTCAGGTTTATTAAAGAAGAAGGTTGTTTATCAAGTTGAAATAACTGTTTGAAATACATTTTTTTAAATTTTAATTAGTTAGAAGCTTTGTAATTTTATAAAAAAAAATGTTACAGTGCAATTTTAATTAAACTTTATTTTTCACCACAATCTTTTTACCTTCTTCATAAAATTTACAATCTGCATGCTCCACAGATTATTCTGAAAACCTTAAAAATGCATTGTTGGTTGTGATTGTTGTTTGCCATTTAATCTTGAACTTTCTTTAATAATTCTTTTAGCCCAAACTGTTCCAATCACTAGATAGATTGAGTGTATTCAATGATTTGAAATTTGTAATCGGTCAAAAAGAAACAAATACAACTATTAAATTTTATTAGAAATACATTCAAAGATAAGGTTCTAAAGTATTGGCTTTAGATAACCTTATTCTGTATATTGTTCCTTTTTCAAAAAGATTTTTATTTTCCAAAATTCCTTCGGCATATTTTCTATCTGGTCTTAAAAGATAAACTCCAGATAAATTTTTTTCGACATGCTCACCTAAATGCGCTACTCCATAATCATTACAAACATCCCAAAAATCAACAAAATCATTGCATTTTTTTGCCAAAAATATCTCATTATTAATACTTTCTGTAAAGATTTTTACAGTTACATAATGTTCACACATTTTTATATATTGACAATCAAGTATTTGTGGATAAAAATTGATATGGCCAGATGGTAGAATGTCACTTAGAGTCGTAGTGGGATAAATATTATCCACAAACTTTGCGTTATTTCTATCAAAATTATTATCGCTTATATAATTTTTGTATAATTTTGGAATGTAGATTGGATCTAATCCAGTAATTCGACCAATTTTTTCTCCAGTTTTAAGTATGATGTTAAGACCTACAATCAAAACATTTTGATGGTTTCTCTTCTCCTTTTTTTAATAAAAATTCGAATGTAGAATAAAACAATTTAAGCTTAATAAAGATAAATCGTTAACTTACCGGCATATCCTGCAATGGCACTACCAATTCCATGTCCAATTAAATGAAATTTATCAAAATTTATTGAATAATTTTTATTTAACTCAATCATAAAAGAAGCTAAAGATTTTCCACCGCATACAATCAAATCTCTTTCCGTTACACGATAAAAAAATGGTGAAATATAAAATTTTGTCGTGATTACATTAAAATTTTTAGTTTTTAAATATTCACTAGTCATATTTTCATACCAAAACGTTGAAGAATCCATTGCTGTTCCATGTATAAGAATCTTATACTCACGATTAGAGTTATGTACGATAGGGGTATAATTCCTTTCTGTACTAAAATTAGTGCCTTTAGGATTTTCTGGTGTATAAAGTGTGTATC
>JAODAH020008780.1:0-26153 GCA_027574865.2 Coproporus ventriculus | reverse complement strand
TTCTGTTGGATCTCATATTTCTCGCGGAATCGTTCGGTTATGGGAATTTAATTCGCTACTGCCTTGATCACTCAGCTGAGAAACCGAACGATTCCGCGGGAAATTTGACATCCAACAGAATAAAAAATATACGATATATTAGAAAGAGATTGAATAAAAGAAATTTTGAAATTTCTTCAGTTTTCATTAATAGTTCATACAATTTTATGATTATAATGAGTGGAATGAAAATGGAACGATTGACGATTTGATGAGTTGGAAAGAGATGGAACGATTGAAAATTGGAGATTTCGACATTTTGTTCATAATTTTTGGGACACAATTAGAGGAAATGAGATGCAACGTTAACTACTAACTTCAACTTCATTATTTATTTGATAAAACAGAAATGAATGGCGCAAAATTTAAAAATAATGTCATATTTTTGCCTACATTTTCAGGGTGTTCCACAACAGCTATCAAAATGCTACAAAGAAACTACCCTCATTATTTTTCGATGTACTTTCCGAATTTTCAATCAGAATTCAAAAATACCTCAAGATAACAGACTCCACGGACGCACGCACGCACACTCACGCACGCACGCACGCACAAATGACGTTGAAAACATCGCTAAATAAAAATTTCTACAACAGTTTGTATTTTCCCCCTTAATGTCAAATAACTTTTATATTAAACATTTTCTTGTCCGAATCTTTGTTTTGATGATATTCCCAGTGTCCAGGATAAATAGACCATTCTGTATAAGACTGTAAATCTCAAAAAAAACTTAAGACATTTATCATTGTTATTTTGAGTAAATTTGGCAAAGCTTTTACTTTAATCCCATTTAGGAACAATAATATCACTATTATAGGACTAATACGATAGTAAAGTAGACCATAGAAATATGGAGGATTTCACATGACTTAGTGATTATTGCTCCTATTCATTTTTAGGATACACAACCGCAACCCATTCTAAATCTGTATACCTAGTAGATGGTCCACCTTTATAGAAAATCTTTAAACCCATCATAAAAACTTGCCTGGAATTAGACAGATCCTATTTTATTTTACTAAGTACAACTGAAGTGTCTAGTACAATGCAGTTTTACAACACGCTGTATTTAAGGGTTGTAAAAATGATAATCATTTTTTTAAGTGGAATCATTCTTAAATGTTCGATCGGTCTATAATATATCAACTCAATTTATCATGGTTTCAACTGAGCCGGCATTTCTTCACCTTTAAGTCCTTTAATAATGTTTTGAACAGTTCTCATAGCCATGAGTTCTCTAGTTCCCATTGTTGCACTTCCAATATGTGGTAAAACAACGCAATTTTCCAATTTGAAAAGTGGATGATCGACGGGTAAAGGTTCAGGAGTAGTTACATCTAATCCCGCTGCAGAAATAGTACCATTTTGTAAAGCTTTTACTAAAGCATCTTGATCAACTATATCACCCCGACTGACATTTATAAAAATTGCATTCTTCTTCATTTTCTTAAATTTATCCGCATTAAAAAAATGATATGTTTCTTTAGATAACGTGATTAATACAATAACAAAATCACTTTTTTGTAATAATTCATTTAAATCCACTTTTCTTGCTCCAATTTCTTTTGCGGCTGCATCCCGCCGATTGCTAGTATTATAAAATATAATCTCCTTCGGTTTGTAAGGTTTTAAATATCGAGCAACTTCTTGACCTATACGTCCAAATCCTACGATTCCAATAGTTGAATTTATTATTCCCTGCCCGCACATCCAGAAAGGTTTCCAAGAAGACCAACCTCCCGTCTTAGCTTCCTTATTCGCCGTTAATAACATTCTTGAAGTAGCTAAAAGTAAAGCAACTGTTAATTCAGCCGTAGATTCTGTTAATACATCTGGAGTATATCCTATTTTAATATTGCGGTTATGAATCTCTTCCAGATCTAAATGATCAAGTCCGACTGACATCGTTCCAATTACTTTTAATTTTGATCCTGCCGCATCAAGCAATTCTTTATCAATTTTATCAGTTAATAAACAAAATAAAGCATCTTTGCCTGGAACATTTTTGAGTAATTCTTGTCGGGGAACTGGATCATCACTATCCCATATCGTTACTTCACAACTAAACATGAAATTTTAAGGTTAGTAGCAGATTTAAAAATAAAATTATATAAAAGAAATTTATACCTTTCTTTTAAAGCTTCTAATGGGCCTTTGGTGAGTGCACGGGTTACATAAACTGTCTGTCTGTTCATTGTTGAATATAATGCCAAAAGATTCTTTAAATTACTTCGCAAGTGTGGAATAATTCTTAATAATGACAGATTCATTTTTCCGTTATCTTTCTATTTAATAAAAATATTGTGACATAATTTATTAATGTTAAATTAATCAACAATTAATTATATTTTTGATTTTTTTTGCAATGAATTGTCACTTGTTACATCCAGTTATGAAAAGTAGATACTTAAAATTTCCAGAAAAAAACCATGAAAAATCCATTTTCTTAAATAAACTGATAATTTTAGAGAAATTTTGAAATAATCATAAAAAAACAAAATCAAAACGTAAAATCTTTATTAAAAGAATTGCTAAGGAAATTAAAAACAACCAGTTGACATGCTTAAGAGCATTACCAAAATGAACTTAAAAATAGGGCAAATAATAAGTAAGGCTGTAACAATATTCATTCTCATCCCCTACGCTCTGCTAACATTTTAAATTACATTCAAATGATTACGGGACTAATTTTATTTTTATAGGTTGGCATACAACTACAACATGCTTCATAGCCGACTTATTTCATGGATGATTTGATTCAAATGTTTCAACTTCATTATTTATTTGACAAAACAGAAATTAATGGCGCAAAATTTAAAAAAATGTCACCTTTTGACCCTCATTTTCGTAGTGTTCCTCAAATGCGACAAAGGAACTACCCCCATTATTTTTCAAAGTACTTTACGAATTTTCAATCAGAATACAAAAATACCTCAAGATAACAGAATCCACGTACGCACACACACAACCATTTAGATTTCATATACGAACTTTCCAAGTTCGTGAAAAGTACGGGACTGTAATATTATGTACGAAGCGAAATAGCTTCATGTATGTGCAGAATTTAATTATATTTATAAGTTTGAGGTCTTAATAGCCAATCAGTTTTGACAAGTTTTGGAGGAGTTAAGTAAAGTCATTACAAAAACTGGCGATTTTTAAAGAAGAAATGGGGACTTTTTAAAAAATGTTACGATTTTTTTCAATTTTTTCAAGAAATAGTGGCGATTTTATTTCGTAACACTGAAATCTGGCAACCCTGATTGTAACTCTATTCAACGCTCTAACGTTGGCAGTGGACAAAAAAAAAAACAAAAATTTAAAATCAACGGTTGCAAGTTAACCTGTCAGAGTGACATTTTTAAATTGTACATTTTACTATTTTGTAGAATACAAAGACAATTATAAGAGAGTTTTAGTAAATGAGTTGATTTAGGCGAATATTTCTGTGATAATTTTTATAAAAATGAGTTCGTATTTATCTGAAATGGAATGCACTTTCCAAAGTGACTCCAAACACTACAACATGAAACAATTTATTGGGGCTGTGGGGGAATATATAAAAACACGAAGTGAAGATATGGCCAGTTTAATAAATCGACACTTGCAGGTTAGTTTACGTTCGTTCTCATTTTTATTTTTTAATTCAAAAACAAATATTATCAAACACATACTTTCTGGTTTCTTCATTTTTATGTATGGTTCTTCTAGTAGATATGCCTTACATACCTGTAATGTAGCGGAACATTCTTTCCAGTCATAGAAATGAAAGTGTGGCATTTCATTTTTATACTTCTGGAATGGTATACCCATGCATGAAAATTGTATCTTGGTTTTGGTGTGTGCGTTCTCTTTAGCAAAAACAAATGCGATGCAATGAGATATGTGTACCCAAAGCCCACAGCACACTTCTCGTTCATTCTTTCCAATTCAGCATAAGTAGTATGTCACAGTGGGGCTTGAGACAGTTTAAACTCGACTATTTCTAACATACGAAATTTTTTTCCTTTGCATTTATTGGGACATTTCTAGTGAAAATACATTGTTGTTGAAATTCTGAGTGCCAATTTTTTTTTTTAATTTTTACGGTCAGAAAACGTTATTTGCAGTTTTTCGATTATTTTGCTATTTTATTAGATTGCTCGTCTTTTCCGTGGAGATTCTGATAAAAAATGTGTACTCTGATATTAATAAAGAAATCCATCGTTTTTAATGTCCGTTCAAAGATATAATTCTATATTATTTTTTGAGGTAGATAGTCCGGGTATTTGTGAAGTTGTTGGCGCATCATTATCTTTTTTTTTTGCTGTTTGGGTACAGGCGGATAATTATCCTCGTAGTCGGAACTTTCTGCAACCGGTTCGTATTTGTTTGATGTGTAAAATATTTTCCTCACATTCTTCATCAGAAAGCAATTCTTCCCGTAACTTTTTCAAATATTCTTGCTCTTGATCGTACCACATTTTTACACATCACACTCACAATTTCTGTACAACTACTAAGGTAGCAGTATGTAGAGTGACGTTTGATCGCTGTAAGTACATTCACAAGACTGATTTTGCAAGTTTGGACAGGAAATGTGTGGTGATATGGTGAACTCGTATGGCTTCTCAGGATTTTTGGTCTTGTCAGAGGATGCATGAAACCAACGGTCACCATAAATTAAAAATTAAATAAAAAAATTTTATAATTAATTTCTGAAACTACAAGGCAATTACTATACTATATACTATTCAAAACCAAAATCCCCAAGTTCACGTTGGGGCCTCCTTTGTTTTGGTATACCAAAAAGGTTGCATGAATTTTATCCACAACCTTAAATAAGAAGTTCTACTTCAAATATGGGAAAAATTTAAAAAGTGGCACAGAAAACTTTTTTTTTTTTTTAGTTACTTAGTGTTACAATTGATTATTCACTATTTGATCCAAATACTAGTGTAGTTTGTGAATTTTACGTCAGCTTACATGAATTATTAACAAGTTTGGAACCTCGTTCTGCACTGGCTTGGTGCTGCATAAATGTTTTAGCGATTGCATGTAAAAATGCAGCTGCGCGACATCAATTAATCCATACATATCAATTTATTCCGGCTATGTCTAGATTATTAGGAGATTATTTAACACCAGAAAAAAAAGTTCGTTTGCTTAGTGTAATGCAGGTAAGATCCATCCCTCCATCCAATTTCCTTATTTATTCAATTGTGTACATTTTTAGGAATTATCTTGTGGAATTAAAATTTCTTGGCAAATCCCACATTTAGCACATTTAATGGCAACTTTAACTCGATGGATTGAAAAAGAAACTGAAAATGAACAAATTACAATGTTGTCTTTAGGCGTTTTAGTAAATTTATGTTATAAAAATTTACCAGCGATTTATACCTTATCACGGTGTGTCGATATTAAAAAGTTTGTCAGGACATGTTCAAAACTTAAGGTAAGAATTTTTTGTAGTTTTACTTAAAATGTGCAGTCATTTTTATGTTTGACTTGTTTCGGGTAGCATGGAATTCTGTCAAAAATCCCATTGATTATATGCTTTTAAAAATGATTTTTTCTGAGTAAAGAAATGGCTAAAACAAATAGTTCTATATATAAGGCTAGGAGTGACCAAATTACTCAAAATTTTGAAAGAATATTTTCAGCACAAGATGTAATTGTGATCACCACTCAAAATTGAAATTCTAAATAGGGCTCTACCAATTTTGTCCAAATTTTATAGATCCATCCTAATTTTTTGTATTAATTTTTGCAGCCAAAAATATTTAAAGTATAAGCAAAAGTACATGTAATCCATCAGTTATAATACTAACAAGAACTGACTGATCTAGATGAATAAATTATTTTTAGGTTATCTCCTTTACATCTATTGTTCTAGTTACAATTTAAAGATAAAATGTTGTGCATTAAAGTAGCATTATAATTGGTAATTTTCATTGCATGCAATTAAAATCGCAGCTAGTTTCCAGCAAACATAAGTGTTGCTTTCATTTCAGTCAGCCGAATAAAACATAAATTATATCTATATATTTTCAATAAAAATTGCACCGGCTGATTAAAATGACAACATCCGGGGGTAATAAATAGTGCCAACTGCAAAACGCCCTTTAAATTTGCACTTTGAAGATGTTTATTGGATATTTTTATTTAAATAATATTAATAAGTGCTATGTGGGATGATTAATCACCCTTTGTCAATTTCAAATAATATTCTTGTAATAATATAATTTTAGGGCGTTAAAATGGAGGTAAGCGTTTGCAAGCTATTAATCATATTAGATCACATCCATGGTGTTGTACCTGAAGAAGCTTTTATTAGATTAATTGGAATTACATTCAAGTCAGTAAGAGAAGCTTTTGAAGCAAAAGATGCTATTCTTCTTCGACATGTTGTTGAATTCTATTTGGATGTCAAATTACAAAATGAAAAGACTGATATTAACAATCAAATTATATTCAATACAAAATTTGAAAATCATGATTATGAATTCGAAAAGGTTTTAAGTGTAAGATATAATTCCTTTTTTTACTGATATTTATTACAGATTAGTTTTTTTACAGCTGGTTGATAATAATGCATCTGGTGATTCTAATCAAGATCCTGAATGTATGTGCATGATCTTCAAATTTCTTCATTCGTTAATTGCATTGAACCTTCCTAAACTCGTAACATTTTATCCACAATGTGTTCAATTAGCACTGAAATGGGTGCAGTGCGAGATGGCATGCTCAGAAGCTCTAAATATACTGCGATCCATAGTGTTAAATATGAAGCAGGATGAATTAAAAATATTAGAACTCCTTTCTAGTGGAATTCCAATCTTTTTGTTGGGGCTTTCTGGTATAGATGATGATGTTGTTATGAATATTGAACAAAGCAAGAGATTAAGTGCAGTTATGCAATTATTGCGTGCCTTAGTACAATCAGAAGTTACACGAGAAAAAGTTTTAAGTTCATTAAGTGAATCTATGATATGTAAGATATTTGTGCCTTTAATTGGAAGCACTTCGCCTCGAGCTCGACCTGTGGATGCAAATAATTGCACTCCAGAAGCTGTAACATTATACATAAATACTTTAGTTTTAATAAATGAGTTGGCACGATTTTGTCCGGATTGGGTATCACCTTTAACAGTACTACTTCAACATAGGTAAGATATATTTTGTACTATTCTGTACATGCAATGATCATTTTATAACAGTTTTATTTTACTTTTTTTTTTTCAAGAATATAATGCCTCAATATTTTTTCGTTGGTAATATTGACAATAGAAACTAAATGGGTACACACAAAATGTTTTAAAAGATGCTAACATCTATATAAAAGTAGTAAGCAGCTCGTTTCATGTCCTTAACATATAAAGACTCTTCCTTATTATCACACATTTAAATATTTTAAGTAGAAATTTGTGTGTCATTTTCTAACCAACTTTGCCAACTTTCAAAATTATAGTCATTCTAATAAGGAAAAAATTATATGAAATTTTTCAAAGTAGACAAAAATAGTATCAAAACTCTTTAAAAATAGTGGGGGAAATATAACATTTAATTTTGAAATTTTTTGCTGCAAGTCACAGGTGGATGAAACAAAGTGCATTCGATTTGGGAAGACCAGAAGAAAAAATGTTACTACTTACTTTTGAAAGATTGATAATAAACTTAAAGCTTGTTACAAATTCAACATTGATTTTTAATTGAGACTTTTTTAGGCAGATGCACTCAATCATTGCTGATGCATTGTATAGTGGAAATATGGACATAAAATCTTTAATATTAAGTATGGCTGCTTATTCACTCTTTCCATGTTCTCAAATAGCAGCAGCAATGCAAGATTTACAACCATTGATTAAAGCAGAGGCTCAAAATTCTAGTATTAACGTTCAAAATAATTTAATGTGTTACCCTATGATGTCAATAGCACAAACTGAAAAACTAGACGAAACCATACAGATGCTCAAGGTAAAAATTTATTTCATTTTCATTAAATTCTTAAAATAAATCATTTTCAGCAAGCTTGTGCACAAAATCACATCGTGAATATATCAACATCTGATGTAATGGAGTTGTATGAATATAAATTGGCATCAATGGGGCATGCTGAACGTGCTGCTATGGCTAGTGTAGAAGCAGCATCACAAAGATGTACACATTTGCAACATCAAACAGCACAATTAACAGCTGAAATTTCAAGGGTGCGACAGTTATTTATCCATACGCAACAGTGCAATGAGGAACTGAATAAATCTAATCAATCCCTTGATCACAATAATCGTGAATTAGCAAATCGGTTAGATGCTGAAAAAGGTAAAGAATTTTTATTATAAATTCAACATATTTTTTGCAAGCAATTTAAGTTTTTCTTACGATTATGTGGTCATTTTCCTAAAAATCATATTTTGAAGTAAAAAATTGTTTCCATTTTTAAAAATATGATATGTTTTCTATGTAAAATTTTTGGAAGAATCCTAATATCCAAAAACCTTTTCATTTCGAGTGCTCCCTGGGGATCTACATGAAAAATAGAAACTGATTTTTTCTTTGAATAAATCGTAATTTAAAACCTATAGCAGTTGGAAAGGTCTAATTGGACTCAAAATTTCGTAAGAAACACAAAAATTTCAGGGGTTGTGTACAGTTACAACCATAAGGTACTGAAACCAATTTTTTCAGATTCCTCCGAAAATTTCTTATCGGTTTGGCTACTTGTATATCAATTTTTAAGTTGATTAATTTTAATAAATAATAAATTCAATCCAGTCCAGTTCATCGAAATGAACTTCTGGGAGGTTTGAATGTTTAACGCTGCAATTATGGGTGATATCATTTTTACATTTTTTATAACTGGATTGAAATTACTACTTATCGAAGTTAATCGGCATAAAAATTGACATAAGTGCAAAACAGGAAAATCTAGTTTGTGTAAATTTGACAAAAGATTTGTAAACAAGTTTCTATGAAATTTACAAGTAAATAAAAAAATTTTGCATTGTGTCATATGGGTTTAAAATATTGGAAATTATCAATTTGAATAAAATGCTATAAATGCAAATATATTAATTCATATTTTTTTTAATCCATGTAATTTTGAAACCGTAAAATTTCGTGTGCCCAGAAATTGTGTTATTTATATTTACACAGTTCATAATTGTACTTGTAAAATATCAGTTTCAGGATTAATGATTTAAATAATTATTGTAGGAAGGTGTCGAGTTGCGCAAACACAACTGGCTTCAAAAGAAAAATTATTAGAAGAAAAAGAAAGGGAAATCGAAGATTTAGCAAATCGTCTCAAAGATAAAGAAAAGGAAAGAATAACTTTAGAGGACAATTATACAAAATTAAAAAATATTACACAGAAAATGGAGGAGAATTTGAAAAGGCAAGAAAAAAATTCAGAGCGAAAGGATGACATAATAAAGAAAGGAAATGCGACTATTGAACATTATAAATTGGTAGGATTTCAATTTTTTTTTTTTTTTTTTTCATTTCTGAATAATATTTTAATTTTAGCAATTGATACAATTAGAACGGCAGCTCAAGCAAACCGAAATGGAATTGAGTGCGCAAACTGAAGAACTTGGGAAAACAAAAAATGATCTTTCAGAAAAGTCAGAATTAATTACAACAATAATGAAATTAACAAATTCTAATAATAAATAATTGACTTTCCAAAATAAAATTATAATTTTTTAATACATATAAATAATTCTTTTTAAATAAATATTTTATAGTATAATATTTATACTAAATTATAATACCAAAATTCCATCTATATTCTTGTCTTGAAATTATTTTAAAATATAACCGTTTTTTCCTAGACATACTTAAGTCAAAATGGATTTTTCAAACACTACATGTACATGTAGTTTTTAGTAACTGGATCACAACCATTTTTGTACAACTATAATAGTTGTTATTTGGTTAGAAATGGTTTTCTGGTTTGAGTTCAAATATAAATTTTGTTTATTTCCTTTCACAACAATTCCAGACCGTAGGAACAAATATGTTAACTAGTTGTTGATTGTCCACAAATGAAGTGGCTACAGGTTTTTAAGAAGTGGCTTGGCTACATGGGGGCTTATTAAACAAAGCGCCTATTAATTTCTTCTTCGCATCGAGATAAAAAAAAATTTCTGTCACCATTAATACATGCATCTGTTACTCTTCTTGCAACTTCAGACAGATTTTAGAGCATGTAGAGTGAGGACCATCTCAGTTCAGACACTTCTTTGACTCTTGGCAAGGTTGGTCCACATATGAAGATTTGCCACAGGCACATAACTGGGCACTTATCAGATGTGTGCCCAAACCTTTGCAGTTGAAGCACCTTAGTGGATATCAGAAGTATGGTCTTACCTGGAGCAGATATAATGCTTCTTGAACAGTTCTAGGCAGAATAGGAGAGTTGAAAGTCAGGACATTATTATGCATTTTAAAATCGTTCACTCTTTATTGCGATTCTTCTGACTTCTGTAAATGCTTGCTTAGACATTCCTTCCCCGATTTCCTTTCTAAAAGTTGGGTGACATATGAGGGGGTTACCTCTACAAGGTATTCTATTTTTTCAACTTCAACAACAATGATGCCTATACATAGTCACATATAGTTTTAGATATTACAAAGTAAAATCACCAAAAAGTAATTCAGGGAACAGCACAACCTTCTCCTAAGGCGTAGTGCTGATTGAAGGGTGGCCTTCTGTCTACCTCTTTTAATATTTTTGATTTAGTTATGTCTTCCCACAAAAAGGGCACAAATACAGGTCAACATGGCAGTGGTAATATAATAATACATCAGGGGTAAATAAAATCAGAGATCCCCATGTATCTGGAGTCCACTGTTTCAGAGCATATAATGTCTGACCATTCATCCCTTAGGCATGGTACAGTTGAAGTCATGGAATTACAGATAGTTTTTCAAACTTGTTCTGCTGGAAGTGAGATGTAATAGTGGATCGTGTATGTTAGAAAGAGATTGAATAATAGAATTTTTGAAATTTCTTCGATTTTATTAATAATATTTTAAACAATTCTAGATGGCAATGAGTAGAAGTGAGATGATCGTATATGTTAAAAGATATTGAGTAAAACATTTTTTCAATTTCTCCGATTTTTGTTAATAGTTTCATATAATTTTTTGATTATAATGAATGGAATGAAAATGGAATAATTGGCGGTTTGATTAGTTGGAAAGAGATAGAACGATTAAAAATTAAAGATTTCGATATTTTGCTCATAATTTGCGGGTCACAATTAATGGAAATAAGAAGCAACATTAGGTACTAACGTTTTATTGCATTTTGATAGGTTGGCATACAACGACAATAAGCTTTATAACCGACCTATTTCATTTGATTCAAATAGTTTAACTTCCTTATTTATTTAACAAATAGAAACTAATGGCACAAAATTTTAAAAAAATGTCACATTTTGGCCCCTATTTTCAGAGTGTTCCTCAACAACTACCAAATGCGACAAAGGAACTATGTACTATTTTTCGATGTTCTTTCTGAATCTTCAATCAGAATACAAAAATACCTCAAGATAACAGAGTCCACATACGCACATAAACATTTAGATTTCATATACGAACTATTCAAGTTCGTGATAACATCCATTTTGTTTGTAGGTTGAAGTAGGTTAATTTTACAGTACTTTGCATCGAAGTAGAGAAAAAATATTTTGAGCAAAACTCTTTTCTTAAAATTTTAAAAAGTAATGGTTCTTCTGTATTTTTTGATTCGAGGATATATTCTTTGCATATTTCCAAATTTTTTTCTGAATTAATACAAAAATTAAAAGAAAAAATACAAAATATATAAAACTTGCATAACTTAAACAAAAAATTTTTGGAAATGAGTTTTTTGAGTTAAAAATGATTTTAAAAAATTGGGGAACTTACCTGTATAAAGTGGCATTTTTCACATGGTTAAATAAAAATAGAATTTTCAGAAAACTAAAAAGAAGGAAGATATGTATTTGAAAAAAAAAAAATGTTTCTTGAAGTTATTGATCTTCTGTACTGTGAACTTTTTACACACACACACACATTTTTTTTCTAATTTTCTAAAATTTAAAAAGTTAATTTTGGCTTTCTTTTAAAATGGGAATAAAAACATTTTTAATAATAAAAATAACAATTTAAATATATACATTTTTAATAATAATAATAATAAATATTTACATAATTATACAAATTGCATAATTTTTAATGAAAAATTTTTCAAATGATCTAAATGTGTTGCAACTGTAAAATTCAAATACTTTTGATTGAAATGCATTGTCAAACATCTTAATTAATAATTAAAATTGCAGCGAAACCGTAATAATGCAATAAACGCATTCAATCAAATAATCTCTAGAGTCCCATTGCACAAAAAACAACGTCACATTAAAATACTAAAAAAACCAATATATATATATATATAACAATAAAAAGAAAACTTTTGGCAACCTTAATGCATATGCTTATATTTACATTTTTCTTTAAACAATACACAATTGTTTAACTTAACAAAGCGGTTTCAAAATTACTGAAAGAAAAAACCTAACAATTTTAAATATTAATTCTTTTTTGTAGGTTTAAACATTGCATTATAATCTAAAAACTAAATTAGTCATGGATATTCCTGCACAATCGAAGGCGCTTCCTATCAAAATTGGATTTAAATTTTAAAATTTTATTCTATAAAAATGTAAAACGTTAGAATAAATTGAAAGGCAAATTTTCCACGGTTTCTTTTGAATGGCTAACATGTAAATATGTTTTGTGTGTATTACAATTATGAAAATAATTTCTGTTCATTGGTTACGGTTATTTCCTTTTTGCTTATAAGTATTGTAAAACTCACTTTATTCATGCACAATATATCCAAGCTTATATACTATCTTCGTTCACTGAAACCTTTTGTTCCGTCTGGACCTTTCGGCAATCGTATCACATTTTCTATTTCCACAGGTCGTGGCTTATTTTGTATTGAAGAAACCCTAAAAAAGAAAAAGAAAAAATATTAATACTAGGGTCACACTATGTTTACTTCATTACAACTACTAAAATTTAGTCAACTTATTTGAAAATATTTTTAAAACAGCAAAAACCATTAAAATATTCTTTTTGATTTAACATTTTTAATTAATATCCAAGTTCCTAATTACCGCCATATTTATTTTAATTGAAAATTTGACGAAAAGAAATTATTTTTTACGGATTTTCTTGTAAATGTTAGTTCAAAATTACTGTTGCCAACACTGATGTTTTTTTCTAACTATACAAAATATATGACCATTATTGGAAAACAAAGAAATATCACGGAAAACTATTAATACATACCACGAAAAAATAACATCTGTTAAAATTGTTTTCCTTATGATTTACATTTTACCTTTCAACGCGCCACCCTCTAGCGATCTGAAATAGGCCAATAAACCCATTTCTCATTTTTAAAGGAGTATAAAACCATATAAAGAAGTACTTGCTAAAAGTTACTTTGATAAATCATATCTCCTTTTGTTCACGAATGCCATGATGGATATGGACCTACTTTCATTCTTCTACATTTACAACGTTTGATGTCAATTGTAGTTACTCAAAAGTAACAATAATTAACAATCACTATCTAGCAGGGGTACTTCGATAGTGACCAGATTGACAAACGTACTGACTAAACGAACTTTTCTGGGTTAGCTAAGATTAGAAAATGCCTAGTGATTGATATTTGCCATTTATAGCAGTTTTCTTTTCAGAGACACTTAAGCCTAAACTTGACATGATCTGAACATACTCATTTCAGGTTACATGATTACACTTTTATAGAAGAGATGTTAAATCGAGCACATCAAAATTATTTCTATAAAACCTAACCTAAAAGTTTCTGCAAATATTACTAAAAAATATCGTTCACTATTCACATATTTTCTTTTTATGATGGTAACTCTCAACATCAAGTATAACTTTAATTTTGTTCATCAGGTGGGACATCCTTGTTACCTCATGGCACACGATTATCATGATTGTAGAATAGAAAATTATAAAGAAAACAGGCAAATCACAAATCCATCAAGGCTGGTAACCTTACTTTTTTAATGATCCTTGAGGTTTGGACTGTGCAGTCCAAATCTCAACGATTTCCTCTGTGTGTGTGGACAAACCTTAAGGCGAATAGTGGACTGTGCAGTCCCCGAAATCCCGATTTAATTGGCACATAATTGTATCTTTTTGTTAATAAATGGTGTAAAAAGCGCTAATAATTTTAAATAAGTTTCTTCATCCGCACGTAAGCAATTGTGCCAATGTTTAGGCACAACTTTCAATTCAGTTAGTAGATTTATATAGGAAAATTCTCTTCATTTCAACAACCATTCTTTAAGCTATATATTCCTTTTTTTAAATGCTTTCTCAGGTGAATATTAATGTATTTCGTATACAGGAATGGGAGTAAAATTTTTCACATGAAATTACTTGGCAAACCACAATAACAATAATGTCAGAAGTAAGATTGAACTGATTTTTTGCTTTTTGTTAAATATAAGCTTTATTTAAGGTTCAATCTATGAAAAAATAAAAATCATTAGAAAAGTACCATTTAAATTTAAAAAATTTCATTTACCTCTTAATTGAAGTTCCCATATTTTAATCAATTTTGTTATGTGTGAAACATAAATAAACTTAACCTGTTATTTCATACAAATTAAGATGACATGTGAAATTTAAATAAAGTCGGTTTTAAGTCATTATTATGATTCAATACTATCAAATTGTTTCAATTTAAAAGAAATTCCCTTAAACATAAAAAATTGTTCTTGCTAGTGTATCCAACATTTGAAAGGAGCAACACTGAGATTTGGATATTTGTACTGCACTTTCATCTTTGTCTTATAGTAATTACGATTAATTATTCTTATAATACGCACTAGATAAGTAAAACAAATTTCCTTAAACATAAAAAAATTGTTCTTGCTAGTGTATCCAGGGTTTGAAAGGAGCAACACCGAGATTTGGATATTTGTACTACACTTTTATCTTTGTCTATAGTGATTACGATCAATTATTCTTATAATACCCACTAGGTAAGTTAATTAATTAAACAGTTACGGTGAAATTAATTATAAATTTAGATTTTCTGTTTATGGAGAGATTGTAATACTCTTTTCTTCAATAAATTTCTTGTTACCATATACCTACCATAAATGAATCAGAGATTTATTGAGTTAAAAGAAAAATTTTGTATTAAAATATTTTTTTGCTAATTATTTCATAATAATCTCAACGTTAAAATTTATTGAGTGAAATTCTTCATAAATGACAATGCACTAAAGTGAAATCCAAATAAACAAATCAGAGATCGTATACCATGAAATTTTCTGTACACTTTTCAAACACTAATCATCCGATGTAGTTATCATCGTAATAATCCAAATTTATATAATTTAATTTTGAAGTGTTGGGCACCTTTCAGTATTAGTAGATCATATTTAGCTAAAAGTCTGGGAATTCCAAAAAATAGTTTTTATCTTGAAAATGCATTTCAATTTAAAAAACTGTATTAATATGAATTATTGGTTCATATACCAGGTAAGTTTTTATCTTGAAACTTCAAAATAAAAGCAAAAATAATTAGAATTTCAAAAAATGGTTAAGATTCTTGGAGGACACATAATGGTAAATTAAGTTTTGACCTTGAAGCACGTTTTCAAGGACATTTGAAGGTTATTTATGATGGAAACTTATTCCTCATACCAAAATAACAAACTTTTCTTTCAAACATTTTTCTTTAAATGTTGCATTGATCCAGGAAACGGGGTGCTTGTTTACCATAAGTTGTGGCGTTAGTTAATCGTGAGTCCGCTTGGCTGAAGCAAAATCTAAGATGATATTCAGAAGAAAAGTTGTTTGCTCTAGAGTGGACATCCGATGGTGACCTTGAATGGTTTCTTGAGGGAAAAACTTTCATTTTTTAATCCATTTTAGAGAAAAATATTTGAAACGAAAATTTGTTATAAACTTTTTTTGAAATTCTAATTATTTTTATTGAGAAGTTTCAAAATAAAAAAATTCTGCCTGTAAATTAGTTTTAATTTTGGCAAAAGAAAATTTAAAGATAAAATATGAAAACACCAAATGAACCCCTAAGATACAATCCCTTTCTAAAGCTTATAACTTAGAAAAAAAATTAAATTTTAGAATAAAAAAAAAAAATCTTACAGGTATGATATGGAGCTTTCAACTGCACTTCCACCAGCAATTTCACTATATATTTAGGGGATGATGTGCTTAAAAATGATATTTTAATATAAAAAACATCTCTCTCAGCACTTTTTATCCCTTGTAACTTTCTAAAAAACTCATACTTCTGTCGTTAATCATATATTTTGATATTTTAATACATTTTCAAGACAAAAAGTCAGCCATGTTGGATCCTCCATTTTCAATTTCAAATTTTTTACATCGGATTCATAAATAATGACCTCAAAAACACCTAAATCCAAAGTGTTAAGAAATTTCATTCACTAAATTGCATCCGAGGCACCTCACCTAAGTCTGGTTAGTTTAAAACGTATCATTGTTATTATAAAGAGAATCCGCAAGCTTGTACATTCTTTTTCTTGGGATTCCATAAGCTAATTACGGTTGACTATATGTGAAAGGACTCCACACATTTTATATGGAAAATGGTCTTCGATCAAATTGACTCAAAATTGGGAAAGATATTCTTCTAAGCTAACTAATTAAAACTTTTAACTGGCACGAAGCACCATAATTAATATTTTTTTAACCTGCATAAGTTTTAATATTTTTATAAAGCTAATTGTTAACCTTATATTGAGTAAAAGTGAGACACAATGATACAAGATTGAATATATTGGAAAGAGATGATACAATCATAAAACGCTTTTGGTTGGGACTGCAGATATTTTCGTTTAGAGTGATAATGTTTATCTATGTCGCAGCAAGTATATCCGGGCGAGTATAAGCGTGCATCCGTGATGTAGGTGTGAATGTACGTATGTGTGTATATTGTGTTTCGCCATCATAAACAATATTAATTGTGGGGCTTTGTGCCTAATGAAATTTTAAACAGTTAACTCGGAAGAAAATTTTCCCAAATTTGACGGAAAGCCATTTTTCATAAAAACGAGTGAGGTTCTTTGCAACACTAGATCAGTAAAGTTTATTGTGTACAACTCATAAAAGTAACTAGAACACATAAAACATGACCTTGTAAATGGTTTGTTTTGTAAATTGGACTGGCAATACTTTTATTCACATAATTGTATTGCTATATAAAATAGGTTGCCCAAGAGTCGATGAAATGAAGAAATTTTAACAACTTTTTTTAAATATATCGCCCTTTTTTAAGACGAAATATAATAAATCAATTGCAAGTTTATTATGAACTAACTTGTTTAGAACACGTTTTTATAAAAACTTTTCTATTTCTCAGAAAATAAAGCCGTTTTAAATCATTTCTTTTCTTTACTCCATAACCATTTTCTCATTGCTCATTTATAGAGCATTTTTCTTTTCTACAACTTTACGCTTTCCTTTATCAATTTCCCAGTCTTTGTTTGCAAATCAATAGACATCTGTACAAAAAATTAGTGGATGGAACAATTTTTTTTTGTTAATATATGCTATATTACTATTAATTATGATTCCTACTTTTCTTCAGGTTTTTCAGGACTGTGAGCTTCTCCTAATATCCTTAACCGAGCTTCAGCATATGCCTGCTCCCTCTGTTTTAATGTCTTCTTTGGTTGAAAAACTTTATTATCATTAGTTGTATGATTTTCTTTGATTGGTCGCCGCAGAATGGTTACAGTTGGTTCTGGTGGCACATATTGAGATCGTAGAGCATCATCACCTGTCAATATAATATTCATTTGTGTACCATTTGTTCCGTTACAACTACAATAAAAAAAAATATTACAGCGCAATTGGTTTTATCATCTTTAGCTAAATATTTACCTTTTATTTTCTATTGTTTTACTAGGGGGTATGAGCTTACTAAATTTTTTTTCTAATACCTGTAAAAGTATGTCAGTTTTTTAGTTAGTCTAACCTAAAAATTGCATGCTTTTCTCGTAATTGTTTTATAATACCCCATTAAGTTAAATGCAATTTGTAATGGGTTGGTTGTATTGTATTTTATCGTGCAATTACTTACATCCGATTCCTCTATATCTTCCCAATTGTCTAAAACGTCTACTTCTTGTTGTTTGGAAGCCATGTCCGCCATGTCTATCGGGAAAATTTGACAAATCTGTCCAAACGTCAAAAATGAAACGTCAATTTTACTTTATTTTTGTTATGTTGGTATCACTGGTAGCAATTTGAAGTTAGCGTTACAATACTTTCAAATTTTAAAATGGCTAATTTTTTTTTATTTATGATCACAATATTTCCATAAGCGATATAAAAACCAGTGACGAGGATCTGATAAAAACTTGTGACTTGTAATAGAAACTTTGAATATTATTTTATTACCGTTTTAATGAATGAATCAACAATTTAGTTTAGTTTAGTTGCATATTTTTTATGTAAATATTTTTTTACTTATTTGAAAATTTTTGCTGATACATAGAAAAATTATTATTCTTCTAACTTTAAGGTTTTTCATTGGAAGATTTCCAAAAATTTATAAAAAATATAAGCTGTTAGGTACTAAGACAGTTCGTTTATGCTTGTTGAACTTATTTT
The DNA here is from genome assembly GCA_027574865.2 of Coproporus ventriculus. Taxonomy (NCBI): domain Eukaryota; kingdom Metazoa; phylum Arthropoda; class Insecta; order Coleoptera; family Staphylinidae; genus Coproporus; species Coproporus ventriculus. The sequence goes on along the minus strand of JAODAH020008780.1, from coordinate 7,418 downwards.
GTGATGTGTTTTATCTTATTAGTTCTTATGGCCATTATTTAAATTTTTAGATTTCTTCAGTGGCTTAGAATAGAAGGTAAATATTTGGGAAACATCACAAAAAAAATTGTTCAGTTATATAAGAATCAATAGATAAATGAAAAAAGGTTCAATTTCAATGGCATAAAGAGGAATGACAAATATAATTTAGGTGCTTGTAAGAACTCTACAAATAAATGTCGAGGGCATCAGAACCTAGTTCACATTTCCTGTTTGCTTATTGAGCATTTTTAAAGAGGGAGATCTTCTTGGCAGAAAAATGTTGCGCATGAGGAAACTTAGGTAGACCCAGGTATACCACTACTCTCCTTCATCAAAGCGGAATGGAATAATCGAAGAAGAACCAAGCCCGAAATTAAGGCCAAAAATCTTTTGTTTGTAGGCATGTTTGGCTACTCAAGGAATTACTAGAAGGCGAATGATTCAATATTGGTATTAAGTTGGAATCTTTATTCGCAATTGGTTAGATATTCAATCTGTTTTTGAAAACGGAATCCAAAAATATCATCGAGGGAGATTGTATAAAAAAGTAGTGTTAGCATTATTTTCAGCTCATGTAACAAAATCTAGTTTTTTAAAAAAAGATTTTTTTGTGTTTGATCGACTTACAAGTCTATGGCAAGTGTTAGTCTGAAAGATGTGCAGGAAGCGGTTTAGAGGAAGTTGGCATTGAATATGAATGTGAGTAAGGTTGAAAAAAAGATCATTCAAAACTAGTACAGCCTGCCATTGCTATTTACATCATCCATACGGTCCGCTCGCTATTTCAATTTGAGGTCACTGTTATAGACGTTAACATTATTCTTGGTCAGTCCCTGACAGACCATAAAAGTAGAATATTACAATATACTGATCTCATTATTTATCACAGATTCTACATAAATAAACCCTAATATCAATGTGTAAACAGTAACACCACCTAACTTTTCTTATATTATTATAAAGCTGCGACGACACAACCTAGGTATCCTCTCAACGTCATGCCTTTTTTTTAAAGAATGATTTTAAATAAAAGAAATTATGTATTTTTGGTGGAAATTTGTCAACTCTTTAGATGTTCGAATATTTATGTAATGCAGTACATATGTGGTAATTCTACTACCAGAAAGAAAATCATGGAATTAAGATGTTTAAGGAAAAATATAATAATTGAAACTTTTATATCAAAAAGTAATATATACAAAACAATCTACATTTTAATGTTTTCGTTTTTTCTTATTGAACGCTCCTTTTTTCTTGTTGTTTCCACCTCCTTTTATCCGTTTCCTTACACCCATAGCACCTTCCGTGTCATCATCTTCACCCCCAGCATCCCCTTTTCGTTTCTTCCCTCCTTTTTTATCATTAAGATCTTTCATATCCTACAAAAAACTCAATTTAATTCATTGTGCTTTAAATAAATTACATATTGATTACCAATTTTGCTAATCTTTGTGATTCAGCAACACGTTCTTGCAAAACCATCACTTCTTCTTCTTCGGTTTTATATAACGGTAATTTTTTTCCAATTAATTCTTCTATTCTTTGATAAAGCTCAACATCATACTAAAATAAAATAATACTGTTAATAATATGTAAATCATACACTTAAGGCTGGATTGTATTATCATTATTATATTTTATTTATTACTTAAGTAGAATAGTGAACTGATTATGAAAAATGATCGTTTTACAATCGAGTACAAATTAGTTGAATATGTGTGCAGCAATTTCTAGGCAATTTTTAGATTATTAAGTAAACTAACTGGATTTTGTACTTTCACTTGGATAATCAAATTGTTGTCATGTTATAAATTGAGAGCTGGTGCTAGAATGACTTGTAATTTTGAAACTAACTGTCAGCTATAAAGAACCATAGGTGAAGTTCCAATAAGCAACGCCATACGCTTTAGGTAAGTCCAGATTGGGGCTATGAAAAACTGGAATTGCCTTTACATAGTCAAATTTGAATCTACGTGTCCCATAGTGCACTTGGTAAACAGTCAATTTGAAGATTTTGGACTGAGAGGATTTAAAAGAAAGGAAGCCAGAAATTAAAATTTTGCGTATTTGAATTTTCATCAATCCGATTACAAAGAGCATTATTATATTCAACCTAATCTGAGTACCCTGATTGCTATCACGAAAATGACAAATGTTGCATTACAACAATCTAATATGTATATGCATAATTGTAAAAAAAAGGTGAAATACAACCATATTTTAGCTAATTATAAAGAATTGATATAGATAGAATTTTTTTTGCTTATTATTCATTTGTTAGATACCAGCTAACTGAAGTCAAAGAATGAAATGAAAGATTTTTTCAGTAAATAGAATTCTGAGATAATTATATCCAGTATCTCATTACAAAATTTTCAATAGTAACTATCAAAATATTTGCTTTTCACCTGTGTAACAAATGTAATGGCTTTGCCTGATCTTCCCGCTCTAGCTGTTCTCCCAACTCTATGTATATAATCCTTACTATGAGTGGGAATATCAAAATTAATCACTACATCAACATGTGGAATATCAAGACCTCTACTTGCGACATCTGTGGATATTAAAATCGAACGATTTTTAGCTTTAAATTTTGTTAATGCAGCCAACCTCTTGTTCTGCGACATTTGTCCATGTAGAGGAACAGCAGTGAATCCCAAATTTCTTAACATTAAAGCTGTTCGAATTGTATTATTACAAGTTGAACAGAAAATCATGAAACTATTCCCCGCCATTTCATTCAACACATGAACTAAATAAACGTCCTGCAAATAATTGAGATAACAAAATTAAGAAATTAAATAATTTTAATGAATTCACCTTGAATTTAACAGGAATAAATATGTAATACTGTAGTAATTTTTCAACAGTTTGGTATTTTGTTGAAACTTCCACCTTTACAGGATCTTTTAAACAAGCACGTTGAAGTTTATTTACTTTTTTTGTCATTGTAGCTGAAAACAGGAATGTTCGTCTTTCACGAGGGATAACCTTCAGAATTTTATCAACTTCTATTTCAAAATCCATGTTTAGGATCCTATCAGCTTCGTCCATTACCTAAATAAAATTGAAAATGTTAATTTCTTTATCTAACTAAGAAGAAATTTTATTATATTTTGGTGAAATCAGAGGTAGTGACGAATAAAATAATAGTATCATTATAATTCAAAATCGTTTAGTGTTGCATCATATTTAAAATTGTAAATGTAAACAAATTTAGTAGCAGTTTTGCCAACCTACTGTTTTCTTATGAAATATTTAATAAAACTTTAAATCAGCTATTAACGATATTTTGAATGTATATTTTTTACTTACTAAGAACTTAAGTGCCTTTAAATTAAATCCTTTTGTGTTTTCTAAATGATCGATTAAACGTCCTGGTGTGGCTATTAAGATATGTGGTTTCTTTGCTAAAATTAATGCTTGGGACATCATATCCATTCCTCCAACAATGACAGCACATTTTACTCCAATTGCACTTCCTAAAATAATGCTGTATGAATTTTTGAAAAATAAAGAAATTGTAAAATATATTTTATGTAAAATCCTCAGAGGTAGTGACGAATATTCATAATATCATCAAAATCAAATTTTTTGAATATTTTATGCATCATAGAATAATAATATAAAATAAGTAATGTTGCAGGTTTGTCTTTCACAGATCAAAATTATGTTGACCAAGCTACAAAAAAATATTTTAAAACAAATTCCTATTGCAACATTCATGTGATGTCGAGTGCCACCATGTATTCCGAAAAATAGGTTCCAGGGGCCACAAGTTTTTTTATCATAGAAACTTATAGTTATTGCCTTGTAGAGTCAGGAATTAATTTTTTTTTTTTTTAATTCTTAATTTATGGTGACAGTTGGTCTCCTGTGGTCTCTAACAAGACCATAAGTCTCAAGGAGCCTCATGAGTCCAACATGTCATGACTCAATTTGCAAAATGTCTCGGACATGTGTACTTACGGAAGTTAAATGCTACTCTACATGTTTCTATTGGCAGCCGCTGTTTAGAAATTGTGAATGTCTCAATTTGCAAAATCAGCCTCGGACATGTGTACTTATGGTGATCAAATGCTACTCTACACGTTTCTATTGGCAGCCGTTATTTAGAAATTGTGAGTGCAACATTTAAATTACACTATAGCTCTGTTGTGCTGTACAGCCAAATATAAAATTGCTTAATATGAGACCTGGCAGACTCATGTGACTTCTAGGTTCCAAAACGGTGTGAGACCATTGAGGTTACGCAGCACTCGACGTGTTAACAGTAGATTTGTTGTAAAATAATATGACAATCGAATACTCGATGTATTTTATCACTGCTTAATTTTACAATTAATAATACAATTCTATTATAAATCAAGATATCGAATTTTTGCTTACCTAAAGCTTCAAACTGCTCTGAAATTTGAAATGCCAATTCCCTTGTAGGGGTTAAAATTAATGCAAAATATCTTTGCGGATTTTGTAATAATGCTTGTAAAATTGGTAATGCAAATGCAGCTGTTTTGCCCGATCCAGTTTCAGCCAACCCTATAATATCCTTCCCTTCCAAAGCTAAAGGAATTGCTTCTTTTTGAATTTTCGAAGGTGCTTTCCATTTTAATTGTTCACAAGCAGTACATAATGCTTCTACTAATCCCTACCAGAAGAAATATTTTAAGTTTATTTAATAATAAAATTATATAAAGATACATATATGTACATAAATATGATTTTCATTTTTTGAGGTTAGAATACCACATGGTCACTTACCAACTCTTTCCATGTTAATTCTTTTTCTTCTGTATTTGTGGCTTCGTTTTGTACAACTTCTTCTTCATTGCCGGTATCTTCTACTTCAATCCCAATTTCATTATCCGTGTCTGAAGATTCATCTTGTAAACTCATTTTATTACAAAAAACGAGTCTTCTTTCAAGTTTTCACTCCAACATGACATTTTTAATGAACGATTGTCGCATAGATTGTTAATAAGTTGCAACGTTGCCAGATGGATTTTAAATGTTTCAACTGAAAACCCGCGAAAAACCGTAAATTGAAAAAATATATCTCTAAAATTAAAGAAATTAATATTAAAAGTTTTATGTTCTTTAATTAATACAAAGACATTTAGGTATACTGAAATATATAACCAATGTAACATTTTTCACTATCTCCACTAACATTTTAAAGTTAATTTTATTTTTGTTTAATATATTTGGAATAGGTTTAATTTGCATATAAATCATTTTGTTTGATGTCAATTAAAGTAACTTTTAAGAAAATTCCAACACTAAACATTCATAAAATTTGCAAGTCAAATTTTGGACTATTATTAATATTTATATACGAGCTATATTCCATATAGTATAGATCTATCTAGAAAATATCTGCAAGACGTGAAGACATTACAAGAAACGTCTTGACGATCTCTCATTTCATCTTCAAGACGTCTTGGCAATGTCTAAATAAAATTGCTATGTCCGCCATGCAGTACATATTTAAGACGTTTATTATAGACATCTTTAAAATTTCCTGCTAAGAGGTCTTGAAGACTTATTACCTCAGATGTCTTTAAGATTTCTCATCTCATCTTTGAAATATCTTGAAGATGTTTAGGTAACCGCATTTTGTTCGCTTCCTTAACGTCGTTAAGACTTTTTTTAAAAGATATCTTCAAGGTATGCAGTGCAGATGTCTTACAGCCGTCCTGTATAAAACATCTTCTAAGGTCAGTAGGTTAATTTTTCACTTTTAACAATGAGGAATTGGAACAAACAGGTAACAATGAAATCAGTAGGTTTCAATAAAACAGAGAATAATTTATTGGAATATATTTTAGCTAATATAAAGCATAAGTCTATTTAGCAGACATCTTCAAGGTGTCAAGAAAATCCCAATAACTTCTTGAAGATCTCACGTTTCATCTTGGAGACGTCTTGGCAGTACATATTTAAGACATAATAACTAATATGACTTTAAAGTATGGCCGTAGAAATATGGATGTTTTCATTGACTTTGTGATTGTTGCTCTTCTTAATTTTTACGATACTCAACCGCAACCCACTCTAAATCTGTATATCTACTGGATGGTTTACTTTTATAGAAAATCTTTGAACCCATCATAAAGTTTGCTTGGATTTAAACAAACTCTATTTTATTTTATTCAGTATATCTTAAGTGTCTAGTGCAATGCAGATTTACAGCAGGCTGTAATTAAGGGTTGAAAAAATGATAATCTTTTTTTTTTGAGTGGAATCGTTCTTAAATGTTTGACATTTTCTTAAAGACAATAAATTAACAAGGCTCAGTTTTTTAATAAAATTTCATTACAAAGTAAATTTGAAAAAATTATCCATTCTTACATTTTAGGTTTTTAATTTTATTATTAACAGAAAAGATCTATATACTTATGAGAAGGAACTTGTACCAAAGGTTACTGTATTTTCAGATGATTTTCTTTTCTTCTTTTTTTTTCTACTTTAACTTTTCCACAGTTTAGCTTTCATCAATGTTGAAAAGCTTGTTGGGTCAACTTCTGGTATTGATCCCCTTTTTCTAATATTTGTTTTTTAGTGTAATTTTGTATTGGGAGGCTTTGGAATCTCCTGGCTATTTGATTATCCGAATGGTGTTTCAGTTTATCTTGTAGTTCTTCTCTTCTTTTTCAAACAGTATCCAGGATTGGTCGAAGCTTTGTTTTTTTCCCTAGATCCTTGTTCCTTGTTAGTGATGTGGTACTTATGGTTATCCTTAATGCTTTGTAAAGGGTTATTTGTAATTTCTTTAGGTTTGCATCTTTGCTGCTTGCTCATATCTCGGCAATCGTATTTCAGTTGAGGCAGTATGACGCTTTCCACAGGGAGCTTCTATTGTTTATTAGGTTATATATTTTTCCAATTGTTTGTTTTCGTATTACGATTCCGAGGTAGGTTCCTTGCCTTTTTATTAATGATCTAAATGCGTTATTGATAAAGTTTAAAATTACCTGATTTGTGGTTCACAGAAATTTATGTAAAAATAAATCGGACTAAATAATGAAACTCTGGTTTGTGTATAAATAAAGTATATTTGGCTTAAAAAATTATTTCAATAAATATTGCACATAAAAAAAAATCGTACATCCAAATTTTGTTCGCAATTAATTTAGTGATTCCACACCGCACAATACCCTAAAAATTTGATCTTGCCGTTCGAAATTTTCTTCTCCCTTTCTTCGTGTCTGTAATACAAGGCACTTGAACTATATTGAAATATACATTTCCCATTAAATTTGCACTAGGTGAATTTGATTGTTTCAAACAATCGAAAAGGAAGTCATCGCAAACACAGTGACTTTTTGAGTACAATGATCCGTTTGTTAAATTGAAACGAGATGAGTATGCTCGAATTTTGACTGGACATAAATCGT
>JAODAH020008759.1:0-11209 GCA_027574865.2 Coproporus ventriculus | reverse complement strand
TTTTATACAAACAAAAGTTAAGGGTGGTTCGTGTACACGACACCCAATAATCGTAATGTCTACTTTTCTACGGCATTAGGGAAATTGCAGCGATGTTATCAGCAAACCCTGATCAATTCGGGAAACTTGCGAGCGTTAAAGTCCACCCCATTTTGTAATCTTTCTTAATGACATAATTTTCTTTACAAAGCAAATATAAAAAAAAATGCGTCAATATAGAAGGATAAAAATTTGCATATTCAGAAAGAAAGAGGGGAAGATTTTGATAAAAGAAAATTGTGATTTATGATTAAAAAAAATCGAAACGTATCTGAGTTCTAGGATCTGAGCACCAGTTTATGTTTTTTTTTTTAGACTGAGAACTGTTAAAAATTAATATAAAATGTTAATAAGAAATATTAAAGCATAATTAATTAAATTATTAACATTTCATTAATTACACAAACAGATTTATATGTTAATACAAAATTCTTGTTTCATTTGCCACAGTAATAGTTCATAACTTCTCTAATATTTTACTTTGATATAATATGCATATATGGGATTTATATGCACCCTATTGGTCAAACAATGTTTGTTATATGGAAATATGTTAGTTCATTTTAAATTCAATTAAATTTGCATGATATTAAATAAATTAATTTCAAATGAGGAAACTAGCAACCAGTACAAATAATGATTCCAATATTTTTAATTAAAAATCAACAATCATATGATTAAACACAAATTTATCATTTTGTTTTTTTCTGGCATCTTGTTTTGTAAAATAATTAAATTAAAAATTTCAATAAAAAAATTTACATAAATGATAAATTAGAAGAAATAAACAAAAAACAAGTTTAGTGACATGACAAAACTTAAAAAGTTACAAGAAATGAAGAAACATAAAAAAAAAGAAACAGATTCATAATCAGCTTATTACAAAACCCATTTGGGTGATATAATTAGTTTAGTTCGATAAAAAATTTAAAAAATTAAAATTGTTAAGACCTTTTTGAAAAATAATGTTTAATAGGAATAAAATTACCACCAAACATTTTTTATTATTTGAAATATTTTTGTTTATCATGTTCTTTTTATCCTTTTTGAATAAAATTTCATTAAGAAAATGAGTACACCTGTAATGTACTTGTATTTCTTAAATTATTTTGATGATATATAGGGTTGTGGGATAGCTATAAAAAAGATATAATGTTTTGTTAAAGAGGGGTCCGTTTCAAAATAAATCCTCTAATGTTCGAAACATTATACTCCCATTACTGGCTTGATGCATGGAACTGTTTAGTTCAGCGATTACTTTATAAACTTTCTATAGAGAAGAACTTTCAACGATACAAACTATAAAATTGTGAAAAACTATTTTATTGCAATTGCAACTCTTTGTGTTTAATTAACTCTTTTAAAATAATATTTGATTTCTGAGAAGAAAAAGTAAAGAAAAAAACAAGCTGAAAAGAAATTGTTATTTCGGAGTTTGAAAAGAAAAAGTTAATTATTTATACGTTTGCCTAGTGTTTCCGGTTTGGTTGGTGTGGAGGCTATTGATTAAAAGCTATGAACCGTAAGATTTCCTCGGATCGGGGATAACACGTTGTTATCCTGGATATTCCCAGCTATGTTCCCCATCATTCATCAATAGTGTAAAAGTTTCCACCCAAATCGCTTGGATTTACATTTGTGTTGCGGTTTTATTTGCCAGAAAAATCTACAAACATTATTTTTTTATTCGATTTTTAAATAAAACTTTCAAATATATTTTATTTTTTTAATAATGGATATTTCCATTATTTTTATTTAAAATATTTAATGGATCATGTGGTGTTAGCTGATTTTATTATAAATAAAATAATAAATGAATCGATTAAAAAGTTTAAAAAATGAAACTAATTGTAATTCAATTACTGAATTCCAAGTCTTATTATATACGCAAAGATAAAATAAAGTTATTTTTCTTGTAAGTTTATATCGGGGGGTTGTAAAGGGGTTAAAACGAACGCCTACTGTGATTCTTGGCAATATTCCAAAAGCGCATACATTCCCAATACAAACCGTTCCTTCTTTTATCGCCAATAAAATTTTAGTGTTGTTAGCAATCATACATACGCATAGTTAAAGGGTGGCAAAGGACGAAACATTAACAAACATAAAACATTTTTTTATCGGTAAAAAAATAGAAATAAAGAAATATTTTAATATTTTTTGACACATACATATAATACATAATCACTTCATTTTTCTTTCACTAGTTTAAGACAAAAATTGGAAGAAATTATAGTAAATTATATGGAAAAATAAAATATATCCCTTGTGGTTAGAACTGAGTTCACAAAATTAACAAGACTATGGTGTTTTTGGTGTTGTGTAAACTATGCAGACGGAAAAGGAGGTGCGCCATTCAAGTGTACGTGCTTACCCCAGATAAGTATTCGTGGCAGTTTTTAATTAACCCCAGTAAAGGGGACTTGAGCCGAGGCTCACTTAAGCAAACATGAAGCCGAGGGAATTGTACAACAAACTTCGGAAATTATCCGAAGAAAATATCGGGCCAAAGAATCGAAATCCTCAGAGGACCTTAAGAGGGTAGATATAACTTCCTAAAACATATTACCAGCTAAACCACCTACAGATCTACAGTTTTTTTTTTTGATTACATAAGAAAAAATCGAAAGGTAATAAATGAAGTAGTATTGAGTATATAATCGGATTTTTATTATTTGTGATGGCTTTAAGGAATTTTAACCCTCCTGAACAAGGGTTAATATATCATTTAAGTTTAATCATTTCTACAGGGCGTACAAGGATAATGCAACTTATGTGTACCGCATGTATAATAAGTCACGTATATTACACTTAGGGTAGATTAAAAACCTTATAATTTATGTGAATCTTTAAGGAGGAAGGAAATGGAAAACCGCCCTTTAGTAACTAAAACCAAACATGCTTTTTCATTAATATTACCCTTAAGTCACCCAAAAATATATTTTATACAAATTTGATATTCCAATTTTATAATAAAAAAAATAATTCAAAATATCATTTTTTACTTCTTTTGTTTTAACTGATGATGCCCAAAAAGAATGAAACTATTTTCACTTAAATTGATGTTAAAATGAGTTTTATTAATTTAATTTAAATTATAATGATAATTAATTGCATATCAAACATTTTGTTTCACTATTCTGGTTAATGTGATTAGATTGATAATTTCGCATGAAATTGTAATGCTATTGAAAAATTAACTACCGGAAATAATGTACTACGCTATAAAACGTGTGTAAATTTTCCGAACACGCTATCTGGTGCTATAAATTGAAATCGCTTGAATCCACGATTCTTCCGTATGTGACAAATGTTGGACTATAACCTCCATATTGGGTAATTATGATTTATGGTTGTCAGATTTTGGAATTAATTGCATGTTTGGATTTAGGTGCAAACAATAATAAACAGAGAGCTGGTGGTTCTACAATCACCAGCTAAGTGAACATTAAATATTTTCCGAACACCTTGTAAATATTATCTATCCTTATAAAAATTTAAATTTATATTTTGCTATTTAATTTATGGAAAGAAATGCACCAGTAATCGATATGTAGGTATGCATATAAAAATATAAATATTTCGTTTGTAGTCTCATCCCTTTTGATCTTGTTAATTTATGTTTTTTAATTTAAAAGTAATTTCTAGAAGCTTCTCGCTTTGAATTACAAGATATTTATACAGGATGCTTTCATGGAAATGTTTGATTTTAAATGTATCTATGGCTGATTACAGAAATTACTCGAAGCCAAGTACAGCTTCACCTTCCTGGCGATATGAAATGAAATTAATATAGAACAGAACTTATTAGATTTCCAGGTTTCATGTGCCTTTACGATGATAATATCCCTAAATATGATGTGAAGTAAACTCAAAGGATACATAATATCATTTCCACAGCTGATACGAGCTATTCCCTACATACCTTCCGCGAATAATAATTTTAATCAAAAACGTGGCAGCTCCACATGTACAGAACTCAATCATTTCATATTAAAGTCAGGAAGGGCCTTGCTACTGATGAGATATTTTTCTGTGGTTAAATGTGAGTTGGGAATTTTAAAGCAATCAAATCAAAGAAACTTATCAACGAAAAATTAATTAAACTACACTATGATCTTCTCACTTTTAGTTTTTTCACACAACATGAAGGGAGTATATCCGAGATATTTTATGTTACACGACAATTTATATCTTTCAATATAAATAACCCACTTGCTACAATTATTATTTTCCTATATATATAAACATAAACAATTTAACAGCTACTGTAATAGTTAAACTTGATAAAACTATTAAGTAACTAAACCGATTCAACGACGACGGTGAATTTTATTAGAGTGGTAAAGCAGCATTAAAACTTCAGAACCTTTAGAGTTAATCCGTGTACAAATTGTATGTACATTGTATGGTTAGTTTTGCAGCTAGCAACAAACTCCAATAAACTCAACTCACAATACATCATACGATTTTCCCATTTAATTTCATCGACATAAAATATATAAACAGAAATGGGTTGATTAAATATTGCAACTTTCTTCAAACCACAAATCACTAACAACAGCTGAAACAATTTTCTAAAAGATTATTTTAATAACGCCGTACTGTTTCATTTCATAACTGCTTATTATTTATTCAGACGTGAATAAATTTATCAATGAATGTTTGTATATGTTACTGAAAATTGCACAGATTATTTTCAAAGCCTATAAAACATTGCAAACAATTTATACATAAAAATTCAATAATGCTTAAGAATAATTTACATAAATAAAAATATTATTACAAGATTATCTTTAGAGTTTGGTGAACTAATTATTTTTTATATAAGCGATAACAAATCATTATATAGGCAGCCCAATGTGCGCGAAACATTCCTACGCCTTCTTATGCTTATTTTCACAACAATATTTATTTAACAGAGCGCATTCCTAATTTATAAACTTTACAAAGGATTGAATGAAAACAATTCCTTTGCACTTTTTTCTGTGTTCAAACATTTTCAAATCAGATTGTTTGCAATGTAAACTAGCGAATAAACATATAACTTGCTGATTCCATGTAAATATTTTCAAGAATTTTGCTTGTAATTCAATCAATAAAAAATAAAATTCATTTTCGCAAACTTTTTTTTTCTTTCTAATTACCTTCGAGTTTGCAAACTTACCGAATTTTCTGCACCTGTTTTAAAATTATTAACATCCTCTTAAAATACCTCGTTTTAGTAATTAGAATATTCTGAAGCTATTCTACGAACAATTCGTATAAATTACACCTTCACTTCCTATACATTTTAATTGTTATAACAAGTTTTTTAATGTTCAATAAAATTTTAATCTGAATCTTAAATAGGTGACTAGGGTGTTATAAATGTTAAAATGTGCTAACCATCGACAAGATCTGACATCTAAATATTGTGCATCTTTAAGATAAACTTCACAAAGTAGGGCGAATGTTCCTTTTCGTTTATTCAGCATGCGTTCGAAATGCAATTCAAGCTTCAATTCTGTTGTATTATTGGAAAAGAGAATTTTCTCGTTTTTCTCTATTCAGAAGTCTTACTTTGTATTAAAAAATAAAAACACCCCAAAAAAATATAATCAAAATCTTATTTAAATATTTAATCTATAAAATTTGATGTAAATATTTACGAAACAGTTTTATGTATATTGCGCGTTTGGTACGCGCCCCCGTTTCTTTCTTTTTTATGACCATCAATAGTTCCTAGTATTTCATTATTAAAAAGAAAGAAATAAAATGATTCGGGTGCGCGTATATATATTTTTACGACTTTTGGTTACGATCATTAATAATTAATTCTTTGTGTGCGAGGGTTGCGAAATTATACTGACCAACCCCCTCATAAAATCTAAACGCAAAAAGGACGTTCAGATTCTTATCGATGGTAGATTGGGTGCTTCGGATTTATATAACTTCCGTAGTTGAGTTTAGGTGCGGACACGAAACAGCAAAATTAAATGTGCAACGTATAAAGAAATTGGCGAGAGTGCGCAATAAATTATTTCGCAAAGTTTTTACATTTTTACATTTCACTAAATCTTTTTTATTTCTTTATTTATTTTCGCCCAATAAAAGCAAATTTTTTTTGTGCCCGGCGCATCCACCATATCCACTTGTTTAAGATCAAGTTTGTTACCGATGTAATTTCTTTTTGTTTATTTGTTTATGTTCCTCTTAATTAAAATAAAATTGTTTGCTTTTATTTACGTTCGAAATTTGTTAGCACGGATTCAATTTATTTGGTAAACATTGCTTTTAATTTTGTTATTCAATTTATAATTTTTATTCCTGAATTAAATAATTTATTTTTTCTACTTTGCAATCATAACTTACTCATTATGAAACCCAAACCGGTTTCATAATAGCCTTCGTTATACAAATTATTGTATAAAATACTGTTATGCTTAAAAAATAAAGTTTATTACAATTTATTATAATTCATTTTTATTTTTAAAGTAGTTAATCCACTTCTCCCCCCTCGATAAGATTAATGAAATTGCGACGATTTCATTATGCGATATGCCATACCTGGACCGAAGCCAACTGAATAAAGTTAGGAAGGTGACATAATAAAGTCCCCGCAGGAGTATAATGAATAAAGTCTGTATACAGAATTGAGTTGCATTAATAGACCTCCCGAGAATGCGGTTCTTGCAATTAGTTTCGCATGTTGGCTCTTAAATAAATTTTTATTAGAAATATTAAATAAATTTTTCAATCGACAATTTTTCATTTAAATATATCCTTAAAATTATCACTCAAATTATGCTTGTTGTTACTTATGCAGATAGAAAGCAGGAATAGTAATTTTATTTGTTTCAAGTATCAATTACACTTTTCAGATTCTTTCTATAATTTACTACTAATGTTATTATTATTTCGATATACATTTTATATTATAATCCAGAAAGAAATCTTTACTAAAACACCATTTAATATTCTACTTAAATTTTCTTGTTTCAATATGAAGAAAACTTTTAACTTTTGTTTGGTAATTTGAAAAGAAAATTAAATATGCTCACTGAAACAGAATTAGACCATTCCCGGAATGTGTTTACTAAGGCGGCACCAATGAAACTGTTATTATCAACCTCCTTGAAGCCTTCCAATTTCATTTTAACCACTAATACACACCATATGCATGAAAATAAATACGTATTTTCACACATTTAAACAAGGATATCATCACTACATTTCAAAATAAATTAAATCCTCATCTCTCTTTAAATTTATAATTAAACGATTAAATTAAAAGAGTTGTGGAACCTTTTCGATCCAATTAAATCTAGTAATCATAAACTGTTCGAATTAATTCCGAATTGAAAAGGATAAGAGTGGGAATGTGGTCGAATCCTAAAATGCGTACATACAACCCACAAGTTCCAATTAAAGTATTTCGTAGACAATTACAACTTTCCTAACATTAATTTTATAGATATGGTTAAGTCTATTGTTATTACTTGAGATAAAAGCTTGTTCGCGTTATAGTTAGTAGATACATTCAAAAATATGAATGTGTTTTGTAGAGGGTTATAGTTTATTTTTGTTCTTTCGCCTTCTCCTATTCTCTTAAATATTCAAAAGCAATAATATAAAGCGCAAGAGCGTGAGTGCGCTTTTTAGTTTGTAATGTATTCATAAACTAGCGCAATTAAGAATTCACTACGAACGTTCAATTTGCCAAAAGTGTTAGGACAATGAACTCGAAATTAGTCCCTTTTTAATATTTAAACTGTAGGAATATTATTTTGATGATTAAAACAAATTAATAATCAAAAATTTTATAGAAGTAGTCCTTAAGGCGCCATATTAAGATTTATTAAAGTTTTAATCTTGTTTTCAGTGGAATTTTAAAGCCTTGTTGAGTAGATTGTAAGCTTTCTTTATGATATATGTGACACGTTATGAGTTGCAGATGACTTAGTAGAGCAATTGCATTAACCAGAGTGAAATTATGATCCCAGAAAAAAACGGTTAAGTAATCCAGCCAAGAATCTAATAAGATAAAACTTAATACAAAAGGAATTACAACGCGTCAGTTTTCTTTAAGATGCAATGAAAACATCTTACGTCCGAAACCCTTAAATATAACGTTAACTCACCCATTCTTCTCCTCGCAAAACGCTTTCAGTGAGTTTGTACTTTTTTTTTAACTCATTCCCCACCATTAAACAATTAGTTTGGCGTAAGGGGCTTGCTACTCCAATTTCCCCACCATCTTTTAAGTGATTTTAAAATGGAACAGACTGGATCCATATTTTTTTTTTGTATACAATTCCTCTCCGCGTTAAACTAAAATTACGAAAGGGTTGGTGTAATATACTAGAAGTTAATTAAGTGCACCCCTTCCCCCCGCGAGTTTTGAGTAATTCAAGTAAACCATCCCTTCACGATTTTAGTGAATTAAAGTTAAACTGGGCTTTTATCAGAACTACGACATTTAAAAGGGTCGATGTTAACTTTCAAATAAGTCAGAACAAATTAGCAGAAGTCTTAATGTATTCTTGGGAAGCTATATACTTTAAACTATCATGCATAATGCAAGAAACTTCAAATATCATCTTACAACTTCATGTTTACCACCCACAACTAACTTTAAGACAATGTAAACATTAACATTTTGTTTCAAGTTTACATAAAAAGAACTAACTGAATGGTAATTCTAACTAAGAATTATAAAAGTAAATAAAGAAGTATTTATCAACTTAAAATTGTTTACATAAGAAGTTTCTTATTATTACTCAAATTAATCTCGAAATTTAATGAATTTGCTCAACAATTTAAAGAAATAAAAAATTGTTTTAATAGTTTAAAATCGATTTTTAAATAAATTTTAAAAAGAAAATTGCAATCATTTTAAAAACAGTTAAGATAAAATGAATTTTCAGAATTTAGTTAATTTCTACCTGAATTCACAATTATGCGACAAATATTTCCTTCCTCTTTCGTCTTATTATTAATATGGGAATAGTTTTAATCGAGTTCTCAAGTTGAAAAAGTTTAATTATTTAAGTAACTAGAAGAGATCATTAAAAAGTTTTCCCGGGTATTTTAGGGGTTGGATATCGTTTCCTTTTTTGTTTTAATAAAATGTAGTGTGTTTGAACACTATTCGGAAACTTTTAATGTTGCCTTTATTGGATTTTATAATGGTAGGGAGTCCGGGATTGGTCTTGCTACTTCAATTCTCGATTCTTATAATATAAAAAGTTCCCCCCTTTTTTTTAATTAGTCCGATGTAGGCTAATGAATTTATGAATTCTTTATGCTTGCAGGTGCTCGACAAAAGTGCTATCTCAAGATTCTACAGTAATTAAAAGCAAATAATTGAAATTCTTAGTTTTGCGATCGTCGAACTGCGAGCCTAATTCATTTTAAAATGAATGTGTATTTTCTGACGGAAAGGTTGATTTATCGTTTTGTAAATTTGGAATTGCTCCAAATAAATTTACAAAACGGGAAATGTTAAAAAAAAAAAAAATAGCGGACGGTAAGAAATTATATACGAACATAAAGCAATTGAGCTTTAAAATTATTAAGTGTGCGAATAAGTTTCCATTTTTTTTTTTTTCAAATAAAAATTTTATTTTCAATTTAAATTTAATTTTTTTCTAGAATTTTATGAATAGGTGGTTAATTAAATACGAGGGTGGTTTTTTTTTATTTAAGAATTCATATGCTACCTATTCTTTCAAGCGGAAATGTTCTTTTATAATATTTTTGCATTCAACAGAGCTATTTCTCATTTTAAGTCGATCAATAATACAGAAAAGGGATGTATTGATACATTTTTACGATATAAAAAATTGCAAAGCTTTGTGATCATTTAAAATATAATTCGAAAATATTTTTCTTTACCGAAAAAAAAACAGGAAATTAAATTTTACTTGATGCATTCATTTAAATAAAAAATAATAATAACAATTAAACTAGAAGCTATTTATATTTGTGAAAAGAAAAGAATTTTTCATTTTATATTCATATAATACACAAATAAAGAATTTATTCTGAAATAAAACATTTTATCTTTTATTTGTTTCAATTTTAAAGTAATTAAGTGCCTGGTTGTTGTGAAAGAAAGTTTACATGTCCTATTGTGCTTTTCGTGCCCATTGGGGGTAAGACGATCGATAAAATTTTCTCCCTCAACATTTTTAAATCTCGTTTGTTAAACACACACAAGCAACCAACCAGTCACGCGATCACCACATTGGAATTAGGACGCAACCCAAAAAAAAAAAACATTTTTCGGTTTTTTTTTTACAAGATTCGAAGTACTTAGGGATGATCCAATCAATCAAAACTTCCCTTTTGTCCGAAATTAATCAATCAAATAATTTTAACATATTTTATATTAAATTAAACAGTAATCAATTAATCAAAATGTGAAGGATTATGATCGAGCAACAATTTGAAATGTTTTGTAAATTATTAAATAATGATAGGAAGGAAGGAATTATTTTATTTTTATGATTGTAAAGAAATGTATGCGATCATTTAAGAATCGATTTGTTGTTATTAGGATGTTATAAAAATTTTTAAAGTGGAATTTAGGGATCGCAAAAATCACTCATCGCATTTTTATGTTCTAAACATTCCAATTTACGAGAGTATTAAATAAAATGATAAAACGAGAGGAGATAAATTTTAAGGTTGATTTATGGTAACATTCTTTATAAAGATTAACTTTTAACTTTTATAATTATTGTAGTTTTAATGACAAATTATATGTTTTTATGGTTATAATTAAAGTCGGGATTTCGTACAGTAAAAAATTTGAAAAATACTCAATAAAAATTTAGGAATGGCCCAAAAAATGTACAATAATAAAAATTATAAATAATATTATTAAAATCATTTAAATCCTTTTTTAAAGATTTAGATTCGTGCAATAGAATACTTTATTCTGTTAAATATATGTTGTGTATGTTTAGGTCAGAACTAGGGTGATCAAATTCCTTAAAAGAGCCAATAACTGCCAGATGTAGCTAGGGGGTGTATAAAGATGTCTAAACAGTTTTATCTTGTTTACACTAGTTGGATGCCATCCAAGAGGTTCTTTGTAAATAATTTTTAATCTAGAACTGATGGGATGAAAATACAACACCAAATATGAACACGAGTTAAATTAAAATGTAATCTAGGGCGT